>VMDO01002312.1:116936-172359 GCA_007922755.1 Pedetes capensis
GGGGGGGGGGGGGGGGAGGGAAGGTGGACTGCCTTCTCCTTCCGCACTCATTATTCTTCCTTCATAATAGTAAAAATGTTTGCATCAACTTTGTAAGGAAATATTTCAATCCAGGGTTATTTATCTGTAATGGCTTCTCTAAAATTAAAAAAGCAATAAGCTATAGGTTAAAAATCCCTAATCCCTGAATACAGAGTACTCATTTTTGAGCACTGATGGGATACCACAGATGGAAAATTCCATCCTGGGATGGGTTGGAATCAAGACACAGGTGCACTAAAAAGCATTGTAAACATTACCTTCAGGTGGTGTATAAAGTGTAAGTGAAATATAAATATAAATTTTGTGTTTGCATTTGGGTCCCATCCTCAAGACATCTATATCTATATCTGTCTGTCTATATATCTGTGTGCCTGCAGCCATACCACTGTGGTGTCCAATCTTGCCAGATCTTGGAAGCTGAGCAGGGTAAGGTCTGGTTAGTCCTTGGATGGGAGACCGTCTGGGAACACCAGGTGCTGTAGGCTTAGAAGAAAGACCTGGCAACCCACTCCTCAAAACCAATCAGCCATTGAAAAATCCTATGAATAGCAGAGAAGTATTCACAATAGTGTTTTGCCTGTTGTACACAGGGTGGCTATGAGTTGGACACTGAGTTGGACAGCATCTAACAATAAGAATAATATATCTATGTCTATAGCCTGCAGCTGTAGCCTTGTGGCATCTGATCCCGTCAGATCTCGGAAGCTAAGCAGGGTCGGGCCTGGTTAGTACCTGGATGGGAGACCGCCTGGGAACACCAGAAGCTGTAGGCTTGGGAGAAGGACCTGGCAACCCCCTCCCAAAAGTCAATCTGCCATTGAAAACCCTACCAACAGCAGAGAAGCACTGACAATAGTGTTTCTCCTGTTGTACAGAGGGTCGCTATGAGTTGGATACCGACTCAATGGCACCTAACAACAACAACAACATCTATGTCTATATCTCTGTATCTACACACACACACACACACACACACACACACACACACACACACACTCCAAAATCTGGGGGAAAAATCCAAGGTTTGAAGTTCTTCTATTTCCAAGCATTTTAGATAAAGGATCTATATATTTAGGTGCCTGTAGCCATACCAGTGTGGTGTCCGATCTCGTCAGATCTTGGAAGCTAAGCACGGTCAGATCTGGTTAGTACTGGATGGGAGATCATCTGTAGTAGCCAACACTGAGTTCATGTCAGTCATTCTCGTAAGTATCGACATTCATTAGTTCCCTCACTCCTCACAACGACCCCATGGGATAGATATTGTCATCCCACTTACAGATGGAGAAAATGAGGCACAGAGAGGTTAGGCACCTTCTCTTAGGTTACACAGCTAGTAAATGGTGAGATCATCCTTCAAAACTGGTGATCTGGCTGAGGGTCTGTGCTCCTAACAGGCTCATTATGTTGCCTCTTAAGAGAAAAGTCCATATCAAGCCATTTCCAAGAGGGTGACGGTAACTGAAGGCTATTTTGCTCTCGGTGGAATGAGGGGAGGAGCTGAGATGGCTCTAACTCTCCTACATTTTGGAGGGAAGCAGCTGCAGGATATGAAGGGAACCTGAGGTCTCCAGACATCCTGGCCCCAGAAGCTGGGTGACCCGCACCGCACACCTCCCCTGGGAGGCTGTGAGAGCCTGGATAGCCGGGCAGAAGCCCTCCCAGCCCAGTGGGCCAGAAGCGCGCTCTGAGGGTGGCCCTTACAGCCAGGGGGGAAACATGGACGGACGCACATGTAACACAGCGACATGGCAGGGGCTACTGGGCAGAGGGCCTCATTCCTTTGGCCACTGGGCACCTTTGATATTCAAGGTCCAAAAGAACTGGGGCCCAGGGCTAGCATGGGCACCCTCTCAGGCCTACACACCCACCTGCCCCATCCCACGTGGTGGAGCCGAGCTGTTGCGAGAGCGAGGGACCGGGAAGCACAGGGACTGGGGCTTTGGTGGGTCCCACAGTGGTGCCTGGCATGGTGGACACGCTCCCGTGGGTGGCTGTGGATTCCGCCACACTTCTGTGCAGGGCGCCCACTGCTGCCCAGTCTCAGGAGAGGACATGTGTTAGTGACCTGTGGATTCTGCAGGAGAAATCTGGCTGGCAAAGGTCAGCCCAGGACAGATTCAAGGTACTGGGGACCCCAGAGCCCTGGCTTCTCCTCTGCGATGCAGTGGGGTCTCAGCCACCTGGAGTGACCAGCCAGGGGTCAGAGGAGGAAGGCAGGTGTTTTCCTTGGGCCCCCAGCCTGCACCTGAGAGAAGCTGGGGAACCCCTGTCCTGCGGAGGACTTGACTTCATGGAGCGCCTCGACCCCCACCTCTGCTTCCCAGAGCGATGTGACACACGGAAGAAGAAGCAGAAGAAAAGAAGCGCTCACGCCCTCCAAGGCTGACACTGCCGCCTCTCCGATGCCCTGTATTTATAGCTGGAGATGAGCGGCCAGCAGCAGCTGCTCGCTGTTATTTCGAAGAACTTCAGGCTTCCGACCAAAATAGTCTCTGAACTTTTGAAACTCATTCTAATAGTCGAGGAGGAGTGAACCGATATCCTAGAATTTGAGAGGATATTTTTAGTCTTGAAATAAGCCGGCCCCCACTATTCTCTCTCACTGCGTGTGGAACTGGGGTTTTAGTCACGTGGAGGGCGGGTGTCCAGGGAAGCCAGATTAGGGTTCCATTAAAAAAAGAAGAAGAAAGAGACAGAGAATGTGAAGATATTTGTAAGCTAAAAAAAAATACTCCTTTGAGTCAAGAAATAATTTACAATATGTTTGTCAAACTAAAAAGAAAGAAGGCTGCTTCTGAGCTTAATAAAAGTGCTTATTAAAATAGATTTGCAGATGCCATGGCCCATATGCATGTTGCATATCTTTGTTCCTTATATAAATATAGTAAGCTCAGCATGTTATATGCCACGCGTGCGTATTCTTTCCTTTGTTAAAGGCGGTGGTGATAGAATGAGGGTGGTCTCTGGCCACTGAGCCCACTGGGTGCCATCCTAAAGCAGAGACCTTGGTGCTGTGGTCCATCAACACCTTTGGTGTTCTCCTTCTCCACTGGATGTCTGATCTGCCCGCTTATCTTTCACTCCACTACTAACAGGTATTCCAGACCACCTTTTGCTTCTGCCTGGACCTCGGAAGCAACTTCCAATCCATGTCTTCTCTTCCATCCCTGATCCTCTCTACCTCTTTGGCCCCAAGTGGGTAAGTGCAATGGCTGATTTTGCTCTCTTGGATCAACTCTTCTGGTTGGCGAAGATGCCTCAATTGTCCCTTGTGGACCCTTCTCCCACTCCGTTTCCCCAGCCTGGGTGGGGGGTGTTGATGGAGGACGCCTCGCTGTACCCTTGCTGAGGACGGGCCTGTGAGCCCAGCTGGACACTCAGAGGCTGATCTTGAGCAAGGACGGTGAGCTCTGGGGTGCTGGGCACTGAGGAGCAGGTGCGTCCTACTGTCTAGACACCCGGAGCACCTCGCGCTGCGGGCCGTTCTCAGAGCCGGTTGCTCAGACCTTCTCTCGTCTCGTTTCTTTACTTGGGTCTCCAGATTTGATTGCTTTTCCTTTTCACTGAAAAACCCTGAGGTCCAGAGGACTGTCGACACAGGGCAGAAACATGATTCATTTGCTGGAAAGTTTCATGGCGTCCCAATGTGCTTGGAATTAAACCCGGGCGTGGTTACGGTGCGAGGCAACCTGTCCTGCCTGGGTCTCCAAGGTGAGATTTGATGGACCGCTGCTTGGCAACTTCTGTGGATCGGCGGGTTGAGGCTCCGACGGGCTAAATGACTTGCGCTGAATGGCACAGCTGAAATCAGTAGAGGAGAGACCGGACTCTTTCTGACTACGACATCCTTTGCTCTTTCCTTCTCTTCATAGGAAAGTTGCTCCTTTCCTCACTCACTCCATTCCTACAACCGGGGCACAGGAACCTGTGCACCCCATTTTGCTCAGGGCAGGGTACGTTTCAGAAGCTTGTGTATCTTTTTTCCATCAGAGTCAATGGGCATCAAATGGCCCCAAACCCCGGATTCCTTGACAGTCTACCCTAACACCAAGTGACTTGCTCAGCGCGTGCAACATCTTTGAAGAGGCTGTGTAAATATTTTTAATGACATGGAAAATTACTTTCGTGACAGAGCAATTTTGGAGGAATCAGTTCAGTATGGTAGCATTTGAGGGTATGTGATAGGCATGACAGAGACCTTGCTGTGGCCATCAACTGTTTGTCCCCATGAGAGAAAGACCATTGGGAAATTCTCCCACACTTATAACCCCTCGTTTGCCTTTCTCCGATACATTATTTGCATAAAATTGAAAGAAGACTTTACAGGAACCAGGGCTGGGAACAAAGTGGGCCACGGCTCACTCGCTTGGCTGCTGCCAAATAATCCGTAAATTATAGTCCATTGCTGTTTTTTCATTAATTGCACATATTCTTTTTCGTTTGGCTGCAAATTCCATCCGTTTGGCCAAAAATGTGTACTTCTGCGGCAGCACAAAGTAAGCACTTTGAAAGGACAAGCAGTTCAGAAAGAGTAGGTAATTATATCAAGAAAAGCAAATGCTAGAGGAGGATAGAGCCCCCAGGATCGGAAGGCGAGGAAAAGTCAATCAAACAAAGTTACCTTGCAGTGCTTCAAATAACCAGATAAATAAACAGTGTAAGAATGTGGCCAGATGTGCTTGCTAGCTGTTGGTCCCCCCCCCCTTTTTTTTTGTTTTTGCAGTACTGGGTGTTGAACCCAGGGCCTCGTGCTTGCATGCTCTGCAAGTGCTGGGCCACTGGGCTGCACCTCCAGTCCATTTTTTTACTTTTTTTGAGACAGGGTCTCACTAGGTTACGTAGACTTCCTCTGGTCTTGAATTCGTGATCCTTCCTCCTCTGCCTCCTGAGCCACTGGGATTACAGGCATGCACCACCACGCCCGATGTTGGTCCCTTTTTTATGTGTGGGTTCCCATGTCTGGGTGGTAAAATTCTTTCCTTTCATCCTTTCCCTTTGCCCATATGCAAGAGACCATCTTTATCTGAGTGTGCCAACTTCAGTCTCCCACTTACCCTTGGTTAGCTTTGAGTCATCTTGGAGCACCAAGGAGCCAGTGACCCCATGTCTTCTCCGTGTGAGAGATTTCACTCTGCACAGGTGACTTCTAGTAACACTGCTTCGTGGGCGTGACTGTCTCCATCTTGTTTATCAGAAGAGAAAATTGAGGGTTAGATGCACTACTGAATGTTCCCAAGGATTCACTGAACAAGCCAACAGAGTCAGGTGTCAAACCCAGCCAGTCCAACTAACCCATTAGAAGAGTGCCATTCATTCTCGCCCTTCCCTGAAACTCTCGAGAGACTGGGCTGGATGGCAGCTGGGAAGCACCTCAGCTTGCTCGTCCAAAGAAAGCCTTGCCCTCCTTGTCTCACACCAGCTGTTGAGAACCTCTCAGGGTTTGCTTTTTGAGGGTTGTGGGATGAGTGCCCTACAATGGGAGCTATTCTCCAACTTGAGTGTGCTACATTTTTTCCAAACTTGCAAACTCTACACTGAAAGGGTGAATTTTAATTCTATGTAAATTCCATCTTCATCTAAAAAACAGAAATGAGTATCTTACTATTTCCACTTTTTTATTTTTATTTTTTGTGGTACTAGGGGTTGAACCCAGGGCCTTGCGCCTGCATGCTTTGCAAGTGCTAGACCACTGAGTTGCACGCCCAGCCCATTTTTTTACTTTTTTGAAACAGGGTCTCACTAAATTACGCAGACTGCCTCTGGTCTCGAACTTGCGATCCTCCTGCCTCCGCCTCCCCAGCCCCTGGGATTACAGGCATGTGCCACCATGCCTGGCTTACTATTTCTACTTTTTGAGAAACAAAACCCAGAGACGTTCCTTGCTGACCTCATGATAAAGCAAAGTCTGAGCTCCCAGGAGGGAGCCATTCAGGCCGTTGATTGCTCTGTCTTACTCTCCTGAGCCCGGACAGCTTTGAAACTCAATCATATTGGAAAAGAATATGATATACAGCTGGCTAAAACAACACAAAATCGCTGCTCTACGGTTTCAATGCATTCTGGAAAGGAGGACCAATTTTTGCTTTTAAACAAACTATCTGAGTTACTTAGGAGTAGTAGACTGGAAATATTTCACAGGACATTACTTCCCCATATTTAATCACATAATTACATGTATTTTAATGGAAACTTAATTTCTAAATAATCAGCATCCTGTTGTGCAATGGCTTTGGGAACAGTCAGTGAAGCGGTTTCCCCTGACACAGGAGCCTTTCCAGTGCATCTCTGAGCCCATCCTGAGCCTGACCAACAGGGACAGTGAACGCAACATTGGGATTTGTCTTCTCAGAGCCATCTGACCTTCTCAGACCTGTTGGGTCTGTACAGCACACTCAAAAGCAAGCCTGAAGAAAAAGAAATGGTGGCCCGCACCTCCAGACGATCTCGCGTTAGGGCAACTGCTCGAGTACAGGATTTTCTCGGAATAATTCCCTCAGGCAATGTTGTTTCACACTGCACTGGCATTGACTTTTTTGACTATGCCAGGGCCGTCCTTCCGGAAGGCCTGACCTAGTCATTCCAGTGTCAAGGTGCATGTTGTTGTTGTTGTTATGTGCCATCGAGTCGGTATCCGACTCATAGCGACCCTCATAGGGTTTTCAATGGCTGACTATTTCGGGATTGCCTTGGGAGTGGATTACCAGGCCCTTCTCCCATTTTTGCGGTGCTGGGAATTGAACTCAGGACCTCAGAGACTTCAGCGCAGCACTCTACCAATTTAGCTAAATCCCAGCCCATCAATGTGCATATTGGTGGGAAAATGTCCACCCAACATGTTCCTGGACAGGTGGATTAATGTGGCTCCTGGGTGTGGGCGGCCATTGGGGAACTCTAGCTGGAAGATGGGGCTGGGATTTAGCTCAATTGGTAGAGCGCCTCTGTAGTCTCTGAGGTCTTGAGTTCGATTCCCAGCACCACAAAAATGGGAGAAGGACATAGCAATCCACTCCCGAGGCAGTCTGGAAAACAATCAGCCATTGAAAACCATGTAAGGGTTGCTGTGAGTCAGACACTACTCAACAGCACCTAACAACAACACCAGGCAGGATTAGCGAGCTCCAGTGGGAAGACACAAACAGAGGCTGAGCCCTTGTGCATCTGAAACACCGAAGGGAAATGGCTGGATTCTCCAATGCTAGGGAGAGTGGCCAGCAAGAGTGCCTCAAATGACCCTTAAGGAGCTTTGGGGAGCCCACATCTGCTCCCAGACCCAGCTGCCTGTACCTCTAGAGAGCCCTGTGTCAGCTCCTCTGCTGCTTCCAGATCTGCGAAGGTTTCTCTGGGTAAAGTCTACCCTACAACCCCAAGGCCTGCAGCTGTAGCCCTGTGGCATCCGATCCTGTCAGATCTTGGAAGCTAAGCAGGGTTGGGCCTGGCTAGTGCTTGGATGGGAGACCGCCTGGGAACACCAGGTGCTGTAGGCTTGGGAGATGGACCCGGAAACCCACTCCCAAAAATCAATCCACCATAGAAAAACCCTATGAACAGCAGAGAAGCACTGACAATAGTGTTTCTTTCTCCTGTTGTACGTAGGGTCGCTATGAATCGGATACCGACTTGATGGCACCTAAAAACAACAACAACCCCAAGGGAAGAGATCTCAGGAGATGTTGGTCCCGGCCTTGGCTGCTTCTTCTCTCATTAGGAGGGCGAGGGTGGGGCAGGTCCTGGACAACAGATGGCCTGTCACACACCCGCTCTCTGCCCTCCTGGGACTCTCTTCCTCTATTCCTGTGCTTGAGGCTTCCCCCTCTAGGTCACAGCCTTTCTAAATAAGCCAGTCTGCAGTCTGACCCTCTCATGAGGCTCTCATGATACCTTAACTTCCCCTTGGCAAGCTCATTATCATCTGTAAATACGCATCCATTGGTTGTGTTTGCTGGCCACTTTCACCCTGGAATGTATGTTTCCACCATGGCTGAGACTCGTTCTGCTGCCTCTTGCTTTATGTCTAATTTCTAGCATAGTACTTATAAATCCTTGAAGTTGTTGTTAGGTGCCATCAAGTCGGTATCCGACTCATAGCAACCCTACATACAATGGGCGAAATACTATTGTCAGTGCTTCTCTGCTGTTCATAGGGTTTTCAATGGCAGATTGATTTTTGGGAGTGGGTTGCTGGGTCCGTCTCCCAAACCTACAGCACCTGGGGTTCCCAGGCGGTCTTCCATCCAGGTACTAACCAGGCCCTAACCTGCTTAGCTTCCGAGATCTGATGGGATAGGATGCCACAGGGCTATGCTGCAGGCCATAAATCGTTGAGTAAATCCTAAATTTATTTCTTTTTTTTGAGACACCTATATAATTTACCATGTAATTATGTTGTTGTTGTTGTTAGGGGCCATCGAGTCGAGTCTGACTCATAGCGACCCTCATAAGGTTTTCAATGGCTATTTTGGGATTGCCTTGGAAGTGGGTAGCCATGTCCTTCTCCCATTTTGCGGTGCTGGGAATTGAACTCAGGACCTCGGAGACTGCAGAGCAGCACTCTACCAACTGAGCTAAATCCCAGCCCCCATGTAATTATACCCGTCTAAAAAATAAGGAGAAATCTCAAACATCACTTACTTGCAAGACACTCTTAGATATTAGGAGGTATCAGGACAAGCAAATCACAGAATGGGATTCACACCCTGTTTTTAAACAATTTAGACACATTGGTTCCACCATAACTAAAAACTTCACCCAAAGTCAGCCTTCACGTGCTTTTTACTTAAGTTTGACGTCGCCCTTATGTCTCACAGAGAAATATGATCCTCTGTATTTGTGTAGTGCATGTAGTGGTCCTGTCTAGAAGATCTTCATATTCACTTCCAAGGCTGTGACCAGGATATATGAGCTGAGAAATTTGGAATAGTTTACGTAGCCAGGGTTTCTGACTAAAACAAATAGTCAGAAATAGGCTGCGTGTCTCCCCAACCTCCCCCAGGAGTCAGCACGTTGGGGCTGTATTACTATTTCAGATTTAGTTTTAGTCAAGTTTAGTTAGTTCTTGAGGAAAAATAAAGTGTGTGAATCCCCTTTGGTTTTAGATAACTCAGAAACATTGTAACTTAGTATTTTTTTCCCTTAAGAGGGAAGGGATAACAAATTGTCTTCATTCAAATGCAGTATCACAGCAGCTACCTACCAGGTTAGATGTCTATCTGGTTAAGAGGGGGATTTTAATTAAAGAACATAAAATTTAAATGGGTTGGAAAATGTCAACATGGTTTCCTATTTTGAGCCCAAAACAGATGATAGAACAAGAGGGTATAAATGAAAATTAAAGAAAAACAAATTCAGAACAGATGTCAGGAAGCGTTTCTTCTTCTTTTTCTTTTTCTTTTTTCTTTTTATTTTTTTTCCATGCAGAGAATCATAAATGTGTGGAATAGCTTACCGGCAAGATAGTTAAGGCAGAAACAGAGAGGTCATTACATAAACAATTAGATTGCAAATAGATTGCAAAAACAAGGAGGTGCGGTGAATCAAATGGGCTTTTCCCTCCCCTGTATTTGGATGTTTTCGAGTAAAATGAAATCTTTGGACTTCCCGAAAGCCTTACATTTCTTGGCCATGCAAAGGGAACGTGCAGATATTGCAGTGTCTGTATTTTGATGCTTCAAATGTGAGCCGGTGGAGTGTCATCTTGGAGATTTTCACGTTGGAAATCCTCCATCCAAACACATGTGATTCGAGAGAAACACGAAGTGTGAAAACCTGAAGTTCCAAGAAAGCGGAGACATGGAAACTAATGAATGTACTCTGAGATGCCGGGTGGATACGGACAAAGATCTACGTCTGCTGAATTTATTAAGTAATAAGACCTAATGGGAATATTGTAGCTAATTACGCTTGTCACTGTCCAAGACGAACTAAGTAACATATTGACAAGACATCCGATGTGGTAGATGCCTTCATGTAAGGTTGACAGGCATCTGCATACACAGGGTTGTTGTTGTTAGGTGCCGTCAAGTCAGTATCCGACTCATAGTGACCCTACATACAACAGGGGAAACACTATTGTCAGTGCTTCTCTGCTGTTCATGGGATTTTCAATGGCAGATTGATTTTTGGGAGTGGGTTGCTAGGTCTTTCTCCCAAGCCTACAGTATCTGGTGTTCCCAGGCGGTCTCCCATCTGAGTACTAACCAGGCCTGACCCTGCTTAGCTTCTGAGATCTGACAGGATCAGATGCCACAAGGCTACAGCTGCAGGCATACGCCTGGTATGCGCCATATGTAATGGCTTTTGTCTGGTGATCTATATTGACTTGGGAAGTCTTAAAAGCCCCATATGCAACTTTTATCAATAAATTGCAAAAATCGGCACACAGTGCTATTTTTCTGCTATGGTAATTGGTGCTTCAATCACTTGAATGGTAGAATGGGCTGCCAATCAAACCTCTACCCAACCACAATCCAGACAACCTCTAGGTCTTTCCTGTAGGGTTGGCTGAGGCAAGACCAAGAGGGGATACTTGTTGTCAGATGCCCTTGAGCCAGGTCTGACTCAATGACCCTCCTAGGGTAGGGTTTTCAGTGGCTGATTGCTTTGGGAGTGGATTGCCAGGTCCCAAGAGGCACACTGGGAGAATTAAAACTACTTTGCTTCCTCTCTCAAGAGAGGAAACAATTCTGCTTGTCTGAGTCTCAAGTTGTGCCCCAGGTCCCTGGTCTTTGGAGATAACTTCACATCAGCACCCAGGCTCTGAATGGCAGCCAATCCCTGGAAGCATCCCTCTCCTGGGTGCTTCTGAGAAAGCCAGTCAGCAGCAGCCTCGCCCCAGCAACTGCACTTCTGAAAATTAGCAAATCAATGGCAGCCCCAGCCTCTTGAAAAGCTGCCAATCAGCGACAGCAGCCCACAAGCTCTAGCTGACACCCGGCTGCCAGTCTTTACTCCAGTGACTATGCTGCTGAGAGTCAGTCTCATTTGGTGACCTTGGCACAGTCCAAAGCCTCAATCCAAACCCTCCCACTTCACAGAGTCCACGGGCCCCTGTGGGCCAGCTGCTGGGTTCTCAGTGTGCCCCCTGAAGCGTATGTGCTGGAAATGGTGTCCCCATCCAGGAGTGTGGGGCGGTGGGGCTGACGGGTGCTTGGGCTGGAGGACAGCTGGGTAAAGGCCTCCATGGGAGTGCGGCAGTTACCTTGTGAGAGGGTATTGGAGGGAGCCAGCCCCTCTTGGTGCTCTCCTCTCTCCTGCTCTCTTGCCCTCCTCTTTCCACAAGGCATGGCACACACAGCATCCCTTGCCAGCTGTGGGACCCTCGGTCTTGGACCTCTGAGCCTCTAGAACTGTGAGAATCCAGTCTCTGTTCTCTTATAATGGACTCAGTCTTAGGTGCTTTCTTACCACAGCATAAAGCAGATACAGACACCAGGGTTTCCCCCTAGCTAAGACCTTACAAAATGGAACCTTCCCCTCCTGACAAAGGATAAATTTACCTTTTCCATACCAAATGTCGAGTTCATCTTGTCATTTGTTTACAAATTTGCAACCCTCCTAAGAGTTTATTGAAACCTCATTCACGTGACAGCTACCGGCTTGCTCGAGTTCAGTCACTTCTGGTCTTCTGATGCTTGCTATCACCCCTTTTTAGATTTGAACCCCAAAGTGCATAATAGAAGTGTAAATGTCATGATGGGTTGTGTGAGGAGTGGACATTTGTGGCAAGTGTTCTTCCTTAGCTCTGTGTGTAGTATGTGATTGCTCATTCAATACAAAAGGGGCGGAAGGTAAGTTATAAGCCAGGACCTACTAACGGCTAAGCATAAGAGATGTATAATTTCCTTGACCAATACCAAAACAAGTGATAAGGACACATATTGTGTTTAAGAGAAATTCAAATGAAAAAGGTGAGAAAATGGCCCGGGGACTTCCATTGGCCTTCCACACTGTATTAATACCCTCTGTCATTCAGCTCACCTACAGCCGTAGCCCTGTGGCATCCGATTCCATCAGATCTTGGAAGCTAAGCAAGGTCGGGCCTGATTAGTACTTGGATGGGAGACCGCCTGGGAACACCAGGTGCTGTAGGCTAGGGAGATGGACCTGGAAACCCAGTCTCAAAAGCAATCCACCACTGAAAACCCTATGAACAGCAGAGAAGCACTGACAATAGTGTTTTCCCTGTTATAGGTAGGGTCGCTATGAGTTAGATCCCGATTCCTGGGCACCTAATGACAATAACAATATCATTCAGCCCAAATGAACTTTGTACTTTTATTCCTCAGAAGTGCTTTCTGACTCCAAAATTAAAAACATGTTTTTAGGTACGAAGACAGGTTCTATTTCCATAATAATAATATATACATTTACTATATATATACATTTACTGTATATATATATATATATGTGTATATATATATATACAAATGTATATATATATACATTTACTATTACTGGGACTGTCAAAGATCTAATTGTCTCACCTTTCTATGCAAAGCAGGGGAACAGGTAACCACAATGCTGAACAAAGTTTCCATCACTTGCGTAATATTTTTTCTCATTGTGAAGTCTTTCTTGTAAAGCACCGAGAGTAAAAACCTTCAGATGAGATTTTAGAAACATTAGCAAACTTGTGCACAAATGTGTATATCATGTTGAAGATGAGAACCAAAATTAATGGTGATGCACTTATTCTTAGAAGGGATAGGTGAATACTATGTTTAAAAGTTGGTCAAGAAGGTTGATGTAATCCGAAAGAATAGAAAAAATACTGTATGACATGACAGATGGTGTTATGTGTTTGAACCAATTCATTTAACAGCAATTCTCTGAATATCACTATATATTCAATACACTGGTTCATAATCCTAATATTAAGTTTGATTTTCCATAGAACAAGAATGAGAAAAGTTAAATGTGACTACTGTAGAAGCTATGCTGTAATTTAAGTGGCAAAGAAACCCCAACTGCAAGGAATTTTGTGGGGAAGTTCTACAAAACAATGAACTGGTAAGGAGAGTTGAAGAAAGAAGTGTGCAATTCAGAAACATAATTTCTACCAGATTAACAGCAAACAGTTTTAGTATTCATATGTCTTGCACAGTATTTTTCTCTTATTCAGTGTACTTATGCATAGACAGGGGCTGGGGTTTAGCTTAGTTGGTAGAGTGCTGCTCTGCACTCTCTGAGGACCCAGGTCGATCCCCAGTACCGCAAAATCCATTCCCAAAGCAATCAGCCATTGAAAACCCTACTAGAGTCACTATGAGCCATAGCTGACTCCATGGCACCTAAGGACAACAGCGTGAGTAGGCAATTAGAAGTCATTCTGGGATTTAGCTCAGTTGGTAGAGCCCTGCGCTGCAGTCTCTGAGGTCCCGAGTTCAACTCCCAGCACTGCAAAAGTGGGAGAAGGACCTGGCAATCTACTCCCAAGGCAATCCTGAAACAGTCAGCCATTGAAAACCCTATGAGGGTGGCTATGAGTTGGATCCCCATTCGACAGCACCTAACAACAACCAACTTTAACTGTCTTATGTTTTTATTTGTTAACTTTGGCAACATTACCCTATTGATACCTCAGGTCTATAAATTTTATTGATAATGTAGGACATATTCTCTGGTTTCTTTCCTCTATTAGCCATCAAAGAATGGGTCATACTACTCTGATAACTTAATGAAGTATAAAACATACAACTTTAATAGCTAAAGGAGTGGAAAGGAGAAATGGCTGATTTGAAATTTACTTAGAATTCTTGTGGTAATAGGCTAGGGGACTTGGAGGAAGTTAGCTCTCTTCTCTAGGTCTTGTAAGTTTACAAATACTGTAGTACTGTCAATTCCAGTTTACAGTACTAGAATGAGGTACTAATTAGGTCAAGCCACCAACCTTCCCAGCAGTTAAAACTTGAGTTATAACACACCTCCTGTAACCGTGATGCTTTGCTCCTTGTATGACCAAAACGACCAAGAGACTAGCTGCAGTGGCTCAAATGAGAAGCTCTGAGCCTCGGACCTTGGCTGAATTTCCTCTTAGCTTCAGCCAGCGCTGCTGAGTTTTGCCTGTACAGGTCACCGTGTGAACATTTGGAGAGGTGTGGATGGACAAGACACATCCCTGCCCTTGGGACTCGCAGTTGAACCTCAGCTCTATCCCAGTCACAAGAACACACAGTGCCCTCCTTACCTGGAGACCTGTGTGCATGTTCTTACTGCTGAGTAGCTGGCCTGTCTCTCTAGCAGTTACATCCCACCCATTCTGCAGGCCCAGCTCAATCTCTATATCTCTGTGAACATTTCCTTGACAGATCATTTTCTCCCACCTCCCTTAGTTTGCCAACCTGGCAAACTTTGACTTAGCTCTTACCATGCATCAGGTCAAAGCTAGTTGGATTCTTTTACTTTTATGGTTTCTTCTAATTGCTTGGGTGCTACTCACAGTCTGTGATTTTTCCTTCATTTTTGTTGTCCCATAATCAACAGTGTGCTGGTTAAAGTTCAGGAATTACTTCTGTGGAGTGTGTGTGTGCGCATTTTCTGATTTGTACCATTTCCCAACTTTGATGATGTAATTCTGGGACCATGGCTGATTTCTAGCTGCCAGTTCAAGCTACCAGGAATTTGGAGAGGCATATGTAGAATTGATTCTGAGGAGCCTGAAGAGTTAGCCTCAGGATGCCCCATACCTGCCAATATAAAGCATTTTTAAACAGGGACATAAATGCCATTTTTACCTAATCAACTTGTAAGAGCTGGTAGGGCAAGGAAAACCTTACCATTTAACAATAGTAATAAGGAGACCACTATTCACCCAGGGATGGGCTGGGGTTTAGCTCAGTTGGTAGAGTACCACTCTCCACTCACTGAGGACTCAGGTTTGATTCTCAGCACCACACAAATTGGAGAAGGACATGGCAATCCACTCCCGAAGCAATCCCGAAACAATCAGCCATGGAAAACCCTATGAAGGTCGCTATGAGCCACACCCGACTTGACGGCACCTAACAACAACAACATTCACCAGAGGAATACCCATTAAATAAATGCATGAAGAAATAACTGAGTTGAAATGTGTTGAATATATATGATAATTGATCATATTTTCTTCAGCAACTTGCAGGGTGCCTTGAATTCCACAAGTGCTGAAAAACATTTGCTCATTGGCTGAGTGAGTCATGACTCCTAGGAGGTTAATCTATGCTCACCGGCTCTTGGCTTCATCACAAAATGTAAATGTGACATAATTTTATCACAGCACCTGGATCCACTCCCTTCCTTTGCTTCTTTCCTGTGGATAGTGCTTGTATCTGATGTCTCTGTCTTTGCCATGGGGTTCAGGAGCGTGGTCTAGTCTCAAGGCACATTACAACTGGCCCACCGTCATTGTGGTGGGTGCCTTTCTCTTGCTGATGATTGGCTGAGCAATGCATATAGGCCAACCATACTGGCCAATCATACTTGAAGGATCGTGAGACAGGGGTCTTATGGGAAAGCTTCCCTCATTTCAAAGAGGGAGGCCAAGGAAGGAGTTTGCCTCTTCTGCCTTTATGTGCTGTGTGGGGTGGTGGGCTGCTGCTGTCCTGTGACCATGAAGTGAGCTTGAGAACAAGAATCAGCACAGGAGGATGGAGAGCAGAGAGGAAGAATAAACCAATAGAGCTGGAGAACAGATGACTCTGGGAATTTCTCTACAACTGGATTTCTTGCTAATAGATGATGGATATTTTCATGGCTGAAGCCACTTTTTCATATAATCTATACTGGCCCTGGGGCCGGGATTTAGCTCAGTTGATAGAGCGCTGCGCTGCAGTCTCTGAGGTCCCGAGTTCAATTCCCAGCACCGCAAAAATGGGAGAAGGACCTGGCAATCCACTCCCAAGGCAATCCCGAAACAGTCAGCTATTGAAAACCCTATGAGCGTTGCTATGAGTCGGATACCGACTCGATGGCACCTAACAACAACAACAACATACTGGCCCTATTACTATTAATACTACTATCATCACTACATCTAGCCTTGAGGCCTCCTTGGGAACAAGATGTGGAGCAGATGGGTGCTCAGAGAGGTGAGAGCAGGTAATGCCAGGGAGTCCTAGGCATGGTTTACAAGTGGGGCGGGAGCTCTGCTCACGGAGGATGGCGTCTACCGTGGGCTCGCTCAGCATTCTAGAATGTAAGCCCAAGTGTAGAATTTTGAGGGCTTTATTGGGAATTTTATTTCATCAGATATGTGCTATGCGGACAGGCAGGTAGAGCTGCCATGAGGAACTCATGGCCCCCCTGATGGGGGTGACAGGGGGTTCACAGCAGCGTGAGAAGCAGGAGGGTGTGTGTGAGAGAGAACGACCCCCTAAAGCAATCCTGATGGTTGGAGGGTTCTTTTCTGTGTCAAAACCAGCAGGCCCACAGACCCCGAACCAGTTCCACGTCCAAAGTGCAGCTGTGGGAACCGAGACTTGCGTGGCCTGTCCTCTGTAAACGGGCCCTGCGTCTCTAGTGCACCATGCCAAGCGCCCCGGCATCCCCATCCTGGTGTCTGGATTGGTGCTGGGAAATGATGGGCTCTCTGGGAAAACAGAGCGTATTCTATAAAATGGTGTGAAAGAGCCGGCCACTCTGGTATTCAAGCTGGTTGTCTTCATCTAGACAGCCTTACGAACCAGGCCAGGAGCAATTAGGGAAACCCAACGAAGGCGCCCGTTCTTTCCTGCTCACACCACCCCAAGGTCTAGGCATGTCTTAGTGGCTGTATTTTTCAGGCTGAAAGCCGATCTTTAGGGAACGTTTTAAGCAGTGCTTCTCACATTACCATTCTGACAACGACGGGCAGGACGTTCCATTCTGCAGCCGCAACCTGTGCTTCTCTGGGGTACAAAGGGAGACGCCCTCCGATGGACTCTGTCTTCTTCCTCCCTTCTCACACCAACACATCCTGCAGAAGCATAAAGGGGTCAAATTTCAAGCTTTTTTAATTTTATTTTTTAGTACGCGCGTTTCCTAAAACCTACCCTAGATGACCAAACTCAAGGTGTTGCTTTTTCTGGGGTATCATTTAGCCTCATTACACATGATTTTTAAAATTTATTTAAATATGTTGTTGTTGTTAGGTGCCTTCGAGTCGGTATCCGACTCATAGTGACCCTGCATACAACACAGGAAACACTATTGTCAGTGCTTCTCTGCTATTCATAGGGTTTTCAATGGCGGATTGAGTTTTGGGAGTGGGTTGCTGGATCCTTCTCCCAAGCCTACAGCATCTGGTGTTTCCAGGCGGTCTCCCATCCAAGTATTAACCAGGCCTGACCCTGCTTAGCTTCCAAGATCTGACGGGACCAGATGCCACAGGGCTATGGCTCCAGATTATTTAAATATATCGGGTACTTACTATATGCCAAGCGATAGACACTATGCTAAACATTGGCCAAGAGATCTGAAGAAATGTCCCCTGTTCCCCTGGAGTTCATGGTCATGGAGGGAATATTTATTTTGTTTCTTCTGCTCAGGAAAGTAGTTCAGTGAGAGAGAAATTCAAAAGAATGGTTTAACTCCAAAGCATGCAAAAACAAGAGCTTCTCCAACGTCAGAGTTCACCTAGGCTGTGCAAAAGGGGCTCTGGAAACCTACCTAAATTGGAAGCCATCTGTCACTAGCCATGCGGTCATATTCACTTATTTAATTTCTTACAGCCCACATTTTGTAACGATGACTTTGTGACCTTGCTTATTCAGAGGAGATATGAATGATGCCATACAAGGAATTACCAGGGCAGGTAGAAGATAAATGTTCCTGATCCCTTCTCCTCCTGTCCTCTTCAAGAACTCCCAGGCTTTCTTCACACCCTACTTTGTCCTGTTCATATTATTCATTGACCTGTCCATACCAGCAGTTTATCACACAAGTAAATGGATAGGTACCTTCCAAATATCGGTAGTCACTGAGTCAAGATGAAAAGACAAGAAACTCACTGGAATATTTAAACAGTTCCATAGGGTCTGGCCTGCAGCTGTAGCCCTGTGACATCCGATCCCATCAGATCTCGGAAGCTAAGCAGGGTCGGGCCTGGTTAGTACCTGGATGGAGACTGCCTGGGAACACCAGGTGCTGTAGGCTTGGGAGAAGGACCTGGCAACCCCCTCCCAAAAGTCAATCTGCCATGGAAAACCCTATGAACAGCAGAGAAGCACTGACAATAGTGTTTCCCCTGTGGTACAGGGGGTCGCTATGAGTCAGATACAGACTCAATGGCACCTAACAACAACAACAACATAGGGGCTGAGCCCCTGCTAATGTGCGTTGACATGACTGGAAGAACTGTGCAGTGGGTGCTTCTTCCACCATTAGCAATCTTTGATCTAGAACACCTGCACGCATCTGTCTACCCATGAAGATGTCTTCATGTACCCATTGGTCCACTCAACGCACATTCACAGAAACACTGTGTTGGTTTATTTAATAAACATGTTAAGTGGGGATTTACTAGTCTAGGTATTTTGACCTGTGCTTGAAGAAAGAGCAGCAATTAGCCCTCCCCTGAAATTCCGAAGGAAGTGGTAGAGTCATCTCCATTGGGCTCAATGCATAGGAACTGCATTGACAGGGCAGCCTCACCCTCCTCTCGCTCACGTAACAGAGGCTCTGGTGAGCAAGGGACAGACAGCGCATGGCAGCCTTGGGAATGACACAGGGTTTCCCCATATGAGGTCCATGCCAAAGGAAGTAGAGCTCTCACTGCTTCAAAGAGACTCAGGCCAAGAGAGTGGTCAGCATGAGAGGATGGAAGGGTGGACTTCTGAGTGCGGGAGATGGTGATGGGGCGGAAGGCCTGACGTGAGCTGCATGGCACAGGCTGGGTGTCTAGTAAGCCCGCGGTGACCACCTATCCAGGGCTTCTGAAGACCCCAGGCACCTGCCTCTGGGAAGCCTGGTATCTGTCCAGCCATCAATCAGAGGGCTCCAGGGATCGTATGATGACGACACCAATCAAGTAAGGCTCTGTGCATTTTCTCAAGTCTCTCTTCACCCTTCTCTGCCCCTCATGGATCTGATCTCAGGAGGAGAAGACAAGAATAAGGCCAGAGCAGACATGTCCCTTTCTGCGATCCAGGCCCCAGAGCTGGCTGTGAGAGCTGCATCGGGAATGAATCCAATGGGATGGACCTTTCCATACCTTTCAGTCGAGTCTAATTACCCAACGAGATGCTCACAACAGGAGGTAGCTGCAAAGTCCTGTAGCAGTGAACACAAAGGCTGATGCTTCAAGGCACATTTGGAGGCAGGAACTGGAGAAAATAAACAAAGCTCTCGTTCATTGCAGCTGCCATAGCCAAGCCACTCAATAGGCTTGCTTCCCTCAGGCTTTTCATTGTCGTGACAAAGCCCAAGGGGAACAGTTTAACAGTTGTTGTTGTTAGCTGCCAATGTCAAGTTATGTCTGATTCATAGTGACCCTCATAGGGTTTTTTTTAATTAGAAAATTTTAATGTACATCATAATGTGATTCATTTTGACATGCTTTTCATTGTGACAATTTTCATACATGCAATTTGATAAGCATTATTCATATAGGTTACCCCTTACCCTCCTCTATGTTTCCCCCCTCCCCCCCTTCCCATCTAAGTTTCCCATCCAAGTCTTCTCTATCTTTTACTATATAGCATTTTTCTATATGTCCTTGGGTTCCATTTCTGTTTAAGATAGAAACTTTTCCTGTAGTGGTCTTTGTTTCTATCTTGTTAGAACAATTACATGCGATTTCTAGTCCATTTATATTGACCTCATAGGGTTTTCAATGGCTGATTGTTTCGGGATTGCCTCAGGAGTGGGTTGCCACATCCTGCTCCTGTTTTTGCAGAGCTGGGAATCGAACTCCGGACCTCAGAGACTGCAGAGCAGCGCTCTACCAACGGAGCTAAATCCCAGCCCCAGTTTAAAAGAGGGAAGGTTTATCTTGGCTTATGGTTGCGGAGGTTTCAGTACATGGTCACTGGTCCTATTGTTTCTGGGGCTGAAGGGTGTGGCGGAGCAGAGTTGCTCACTCCATGGGAGGCAGGAAGCAGAGAGAGAGAGAAGGGGGAGGAGAGATAGAGGGGGAGAGAGAGAGAGGAGAAAGAGAGTGAGAGAGAGAGGAGGGCATGGGAGGGAGAGCAAGAGAGGGAGGAAATGTGGGAGGGAAGAGGTCAGAGACAAGATCCACAGATCCATCTTTTCCAGGGCAAGGGCACCCCCTCCCCCGCCCAGTGACTACTTTCCTCCACCTGGGCCCCACCAACTCAAGCTCCCAGCACCTCTCAACACAGCGTCGTCAACTGGGGCTCAAGCCTTCAACAAGTGAGCCTGTGGTGGACGTTCCACGTTCAAACCCAAACAACCCTGTGTCGGCATGTGCTCAGCTCTGGTTGTTTCACAGTGGCACCCAGTCTGCAGGTGCCTCTGGAGTTAGGGCAGGGGCCTGACTTGGGGAAAGAAAGCTGTGCCCTCAGGCTGCTCCACACACTCACCGCCCATCTGGTCTTGGCACACGCCTTAAAATCTCTTAGAGAAGTCTGGGAAGAGGAAAAAAAAAATACAACTCTTTTTCTGTCTCACAGATCCATGAAACGCTGTTTATTGGTAACCATGGGAAACCATGGTATATTCAGGAGTTAAGGGGTAAAACATTCTTAGATAGGAGATATTTATTGAGCGTTTTGATGGAGGTCTGCATAGAGGCAAAATAAATGACCCCTACTCTGTTTATGCCTGCAGCGGTAGCTCTGTGGCATCCGATCCCGTCAGATCTCGGAAGCTAAGCAGGGTCGGGCCTGGTTAGTACCTGGATGGGAGACCACCTGGGAACACCAGATGCTGTAGGCTTGGGAGAAAGACCTGGCAACCCCCTCCCAAAAATCAATCCACCATTGAAAACCCTAGGAACAGCAGAGAAGCACTGACAATAGTGTTTCCCCTGTTGTACAGAGGGTCGCTATGAGTCGGGTACCGACTTGACGGCACCTAACAACAACAACAACTCTGTTTATAATTCACAAGTAAGCTAGGTAAATTAACAACCATCTTACCCATACCTTAAAGAAATGATATTTGAACCTGTCTAGGGAAAAATGGGGACAAGGATGTGGTAATCCACTGCTGTGACAATCCACTCCCAAAGCAACCCCACAACAATCAGCCATTGAAAATCCTATGAGGGTCCCTATGAGTCAGACCCGGCTGGATGGTACCTAACAACAACAAGAAGAAAGGACAACAAAAGCAAATTCCTATGCAAAATGCATTATTGATTCATTTGGGATGCTTAACATGAAGTTAGTATTGATTTTTTTCCTTGCAGTTTCCTTTAATACGTTATTTAATTTTCACTGTGGTAAAATATACATAACACAAAATTAACCATTTCAATCATTTTTAAGCATACAGGCTATGGCATTATTGGTGTGGAGGCATCACCAGCACCCATGTCCAGAACTTTTTCACTTTCCCAAGTTGAAATCTTCTACTTATTAAATAACCATCCTCCATTCCCTGCTTCAAACTCTGATAAATCTGGTACCCTGGTAACTACCGGGTTACCTTGCGTCTTATGAATCTCGTGTGTGGCTCATTTTACTTAGCGTAACATCTTCATGATTCAACCACGTGGTAGCATATATTGCAATTCGTTTCTTCCTAAAACTGAATAATATTTTATCATGTTGTTTATCCATTCATCCACCACTGGACCTTGGCGTTGTCTGCAGCTTTTGGCGACTGTGGCTAACGCTGCCATGAACACTTGTGCTCGAGTCCCACTTTCAATTCTTTTGCGTATACACCCAGAAGAGGGAATTATTGGATCGTATGGTAATTCTATGTTTATGGTTTTGAGAAACTTTCATGCGATTTTGCACAGAAGCTGAACCATTTTATACGTCTACCAAAAGAACATCAAGGCCGGTATTTTATTCTATTAGGATTAAAGACATTTATTTCCCAAGGGTTTGCACAACTTTGCATGCCCAATACACATTCAATTTCCCTCACACTGATTTAGTTCTCACCCTAAATTATGACATTTGGCAGGTGGCAGGGTAAGGGGCTGTGGGGATATTCTGGGATACATTTTCAGTGAAAGCATAGAAAATAAAAACGGAGTATTTATAATTTTTCAAATATTTTTCACAAATATTACTTTTGTTTTGCGGTACTGAGAGTTAAACCCAGGGCCTCGTGCTTGCGTACTCTGCAAGTGCCGGACCACTGAGCTGCACCCTCAGCCCATTTTTTTACTTTTTGAGACAGGGTCTCGCTAAGTGACGCAGACTGCCTCTGGTCTCGAACTTGCGATCCTCCTGCCTCTGCCTCCCGAGCCGCTGGGATTATTGGCGTGCGCCACCGCGCTCAGCTTACAAATATTACTCTCTTTGAGCTTTACAATGCTATGAAGAAGGCGTCAGTATTACCAGGACTATGATTTTCATTTTACTGATAGGCTACTTGAGGCTGATCGGCTTATGTGACTTGCAATGTGCCGTGGAAAGAGCTTGGGGTGTGAAATTGAGCAGATCCGCCTGGTTTGCCTCTCTGACCTGTGGCAGGAGCTGTGACATTTCTCTAAGATGAGTACACGCCTGTGGTCTGCAGCTGGGGCCGTGGTGAGGCTGACCTGATCTCCCAGCAGCCCCACCTCACCTGGTTTGGATCAACTCTACTCGTTGTACATGTTGCAATTTGTATTCACGCATTACCAGTTTCATTTCTTTCTGAAATACTGTCCATCCTCCTTTGTAAAAGCCAGCTGCTAGTGCAGAGCTGCTAGCAACGAGGGAAAGTGAGACAAGCTGAGGCCCTTGGGGCTCTTCACCGAACGCAAAAGTACAAAAATTAAACAGCGAAATGAATTCAGCAATGGCCCAGATCTGAGGAATGAACACATTCACCAATTCCTCCCCGCAGAACGAGAAAAAGACATTTGTGAAACTGTTGCGAATGATCCAGCCAGTGAAAAAATTGCTCATCAAGTGAGAGAGAAGACTTCGGTGCAAACTGAAAAGGGGGTTACTGTGAGAAGTGAGAAATGCACAGGAAACACAAGGCTTGGGGTGGAGACGCGCTCGGCAGGCGGCCCAGAGTCTCTGCAGACACCTCGCCTGGGTGCACAGCAGATGGGGGAGACTCCAGAGCCCACGCGCTGCCAGCCTCTGCGGGGCGTCAAGGCGGTGGGGAACGTGGAGAAAAACTTCTTCCTGGGCGATGAGCAGTAACAAGGAGAAATGGCGTGAGAAACCTTTTGCTTGGTGACCAGCTTTCTTCTATGCCCAGAAAGATCCCAAAGGGAAGCCCGCTGCACTGGAACGAGACTCAAACGCTGCTCCAAAAGCCTCTGCTAGGACGCAGGTCTCTTACGAACACAGGAATTCTGGGAGAAAGAGAACACTAAGACGCAAGGCAGCCAAAGACAGAATCTTCTAGACTCTGGGAGTATGTTGTTGTTGTTGCTGCTGTTAGGTGCCGTCGAGTCGGTATCCGACTCATAGCGACCCTCATAGGGTTTTCAATGGCTGACTGTTTCGGGATTGCCTTGGGAGTGGATTGCCAGGTCCTCCCATTTTTGCAGTGCAGGGAATTGAACTCAGGACCTCAGAGACTGCAGCTCAGTGCTCTACCAACTGAGCTAAATCCCAGCCCCCTGGGAGTATGGAGGGCTTTATAATTGAACTGGGTTTGCTCAATCATTCTTCAAAGCCCCAAGCATTTAGAAGCAAGAATAAAAACTTCCTGTTCATATAATAACAACGTAGGAAAATCCCCAGGGGACTCATGTCACATTTTTATTTCTTTTTGCACTAGACACCTATTTTTACCAAAATGGAATTGGGTTTTCTGAAAGTCTCAGGACCCTTGTCTTATGGTAAGATGTAGGGGCACAGGACTCAGCTGAGGTTGATAAGGGCTATCTTGGCCAAGATTAAAATACATGACCCCAATGTCTTCCATGTTAGTTTTTCATCACTGTGATAAATACCTGAGAGAAATAGTTTAAAGGAGGAAAATTTGTTTGGGGATCATGGTTTTAGCGTTTTCAGTCCAAGGTCAGCTGGCTCCATTGCATCAGGCCTGAGGCACAACAGTGGCGACATCATGGTGGCGACATCATGGTGGCAACATCATGGTGGCAACATCATGGTAGCAGGAGCCTGTGGCAGAGGAGGCTGCTCCGTTCATGGTGACCAGGAAGCAGAGAGGGAGAGACAGGAAGGCACCAATGCAAGATATATCCCCTGAGGACATGTCTCTTGCAACCAACTTCCTCCTAAAGTTTCCAGCACCTCCCAAAATAATGCCACCAGCTGGGGACCCAGAATTCAGCACATGAGCCTGCGGAGGACATTTCATATTCAAGCCATAACGTCCCGCTTCCTAGCGCTGTTCTCTACCAAACGTTCAGGAGTTGAGCCACCCATTTCCCCGAGCCTTGAAATCGAGACCAAGACATAGACAGACAAGACTCTGTCTCCGGTCCTCTCAGCCCGTCTCTCCCTGTGCTCTATTGCTGGGGAGCAATGGGGAGCTGGCTCAATCATTTCACCCATCCAGGTACCTCACGTGTAACAGAACCAACTCCCATAATGTGGTACGCTCCTTTTTGATTTCCTGCATTTTAAAGATATTTCTCTATCAATACTGTTCACAATTTAATTACAATAATTAGCATAGTTTTCCAATATTATTTTTGCATTTGATTATATGCCTAAAAATGTTGCAGCTGTGTTTACCTATATGCCTTTTGTCTTAGGCTTCATTTAAAATGAGAAGTAAATATCATTTTATATATAGCTTTCCACTTGCTTTGTGAACTATTTTCATAATACCCCAATTTAGCCACAAACATCCTCTGGTGTGCTCAAACCTCTCCAATTCTGGTGAGAGTGAGGCAGGAACCAGGGGCCGACATCGGTTCCCTGGCCCCGGCAAGCGACATTTCCAAGTGCTGGGAAAATAAATAAATATATTTTTCTTTATAAAAACAATGTAGATAATTTGTAGTCACATTTGGCTACCCATAGCTTCGCAAGCAAAATGGAACAACAACAAAAAAATCCTTTTTGGCTACTCTACCTCAGAGGAGGGAAAAAGAAAACAAGTTGCTGACCAGAAGCCAATTTCATCTTGACTGCTCAAAAAAAGGAGAAAAGAAAAGAAAAGAAAAAAGCCTTTTAAAGACCACATGGTGCAATTAAACGGCAGATCAGCGCGTCAAGCTGCTTCTGAATTGAGAGCTGAGCTGGGCTGCAGCGCAGTGTGGTTCCCGCGCTGCAGGAAGGAGCAAGGATCAGACTCATGGATCCAGCCTTGGGAGTTCATTCCTGAAACTCTGAAGGACCCTGGATCCTGAATACAGAGGGCACAAGTGACCAACGCAAACACACATGGGCAACTATGAGTATATTAATTGCTGACCCTATGGAAGTGAAGTCTTTGGTGGGGGGATGGGATGGGGGAGTCAGTGCACAAGAAGGTAAGGGGGAACTTATCTGTGTAATGTAGGGCAAAACGCATACATGGAAATGTCACAAGGCAAAGCATGTCAGAATGAATCACATTAAGGTGTACATTAAAAATTTCCAATAAAAAAAAGGAAGAAAAGGAGAAAAAAAAAAAGAAAAATATGCCCTGTTCTTTTCAGGCAAGATGGCAAAATAAATATAAGAAATAGTATTGTTGTTGTTGTTGTTAGGTGCCGGTATCTGACTCACAGAGACCGTCATAGGGTTTTCAATGGCTGACTGTTTCGGGATTGCCTTGGGAGTGAATTGCCAGGCCCTTCTCCCATTTTTGCGGTGCTGGGAATTGAATTCGGGACCTCAGAGACTGCAGCACAGCGCTCTACCAAGTGAGCCAAATCCCAACCCAGAAATAGTATTGGCATCTCCAAATTAGAGAAGTGAATTGCACGGAGAAAACTTTCCAGAGTTCCCTCCCTCAGTGCCTGTGACCATCAGCCTTGATTAGTGTGGCATCTTGGGAACAAATTTTAAAAGGAATCAGACTTTGGTGCAAACCCCAGCACCATCTTTTGCTAAAGCCCCGACTCTGATGTGACTCAACCTTTTCCAACACGAGTTTCCTTATCTTCACGTTGAAGACAATTGCATTGTTTCCAAGGGCAACTGCCCAGCAGGGGGTCTGGCACACAGTAGGTGCTTGCTGGTCTCCAGTTGGTCTGCCTGCTTCTCCATCAGCTGCCTTCCAGATCTTAAGCAAATTTGTTCAGTCTCATCCAGATATATTTCTTCTTTCCTCCTCCCACAGAACCACGGACATACTTAGAGTTTTACCCTGGGCAACAAAAGATTTCTCCCGTGAAAAGGTCCATTTGCATTCTAATTAACTTTACTACTGGCTTTTGGCTAACGGTAGTTGGCAAGGAAAATATTCAGAGAGATGGAAAGAGGCCAGGATCCATTGTCTTGAGCACCAGTACTTTCACGGTAGAAAGTCAGCAGTGAAAATTGTAGGGGGAAAGGGACAGGATAAGGAAGGAAAAGTGTAGCCTGGATTTTGAGCCTGGAAGATGGCCTCTGGCTTTCTCTAAGCATTAGAGTCAATCTATTAATCTTTGGAGAGCATTAGAAAATTTCTCTTTGATATCACCTTGATCATCTTATAGAAGAAAGCGTGTGACACTTTTGTACTAAAGTCTAGTTCTACCTCATTATAAAGCTTTTGTGTATCACACTGGATTCAAGTGTTTGAATTTTAGAGGCTGGGCATCCTAATGCAAATACACAAAATCCAAAAACCGTCATACAGATTTCAAAGCGTTTTGGAGTTTGGATTTTTGGGTTGTAGATGCTGCACCAGTAAGGTCTATGCAACTTTTCCCAAATCTGAGAAACTCTGACGTCTGAAACTCTTCTGGTCCCAACCATTTGGGGTAAGGGAGTTAATCTGTAGTGGGTTTTGAGAAAGAATAGCCCTGGGTCAATGAAAGTGTGTCAGAATTTGGCCAATGGGTTTACACTGTGTCCTAACTCTTGGTACTTATAATGGGGTGGGTTGCGCCTGAGATTTGCCTTCTCTGGGCTTGAGAATGTTCACCTGCACCCTGATAAAAGGATAAGCAGTTGGAACTCTACGACCCCTTTTAGACTCACATGCTGTGAATCTGAGGGCCGAGGGGTCTTGGTGACTTCAGGAGGTCTGTGCTTAGCATTCCAGTCCAGGTAAGAATGCAGCACCGTATTTTGCATTTTTATTATTTGCATCTCATTACACAGCAAAGCATGTATCATTGGTTAATTAATGCTGCCAGTACGGCACTCTGCTACATGGTCGTCTAGCCAGGAGTGAGATAAAATGCTACAATGACTAGTGCAGTATCATTACAGAACAGAAAATTAAAACTCCGATAATTTGATTTGAAGTCTCAGGTGAGCTTTTTGTGTAAAAACGTTAACCTCAAGTAGCTATAAGCAGGTAAATGTTTTATTCATCCCACTGATACAAAATAAATGCTTATGATATAAATTATCTATAATTAATACTCCTGGGATAAAAAATGTATGCTAATAGGTTGTCAGTTAATTAAGAAAGGAAGATGAGGTAAACAAAGGTGATTATAATTTATCTTGGGACCATAAACAGAAATCGTGCCTTAAATAATCTCTTTAAAAAATACATTATACAGCAAGTTCTTCATTTCCATCCAGAGCAGCCGCCTAATGGTACACAGCAACTGTTCGGTGGAATTGTTCAGCAAAGAAACAGCTTGTGAGAGCAGACCAAACCGTGCATTTACCACAACTGGGACCCGGATGGAACGGTCTTTTCTGCACAGTCCTGGGCTCTTCCGGAACAGCTTCTGAAATATGGTCGGTCGGTCTGTCTTTCTTTCTTTCTTTCTTTCTTTCTTTCTTTCTTTCTCTCTCTCTCTCTCTCTCTCTCTCTCTCTCTCTCTCTCTCTCTCTCTCTTTCTTTCTTTCCTTCTTTCTTTCTTTCTCTTCCTCCCCCTCTCTTTCTTTCTTCTTTCTTTCCTTCCTTCCTTCTTTCTCTTTCTTTCATTCTCTTTCTTTCTTTCTTTCTTTCTTTCTAAGCCAGAGGCTTCATTAAATAAGTGGGAATAAAGATACACAACTAATGAGAACTTGAAAAAATGGCAGTCTTAGGCTTCTTGACTCATTCAGTCTTCTCTGAGACAGGGTAGCAGATTCGTGACACCACTGTGTGTGCCCAGATCAAATCACAATGATGGCTAATACAGACCCAGAAAAGATACCATCTGAATACTTCTGAGTTCTCGTGCTACTTTATTCATTCACTCATTTATTCATCCACTCATTCATTCATCCATTCGCTTATTCAACAAACATTTCTTGATGGCTTGCTCTGTTCTCAGCATAGATGAAAATGTGCTCTGGATGCCAATATCTCGTCTTTTCTCCTCCTTAGTGGTGACTTTTTACTGACTTATCAAGTCTGGACGTTCAGATGAAAATGCTCAGCAAAGAGCTGGAGATAGACGTGTAAAGGTCTGGAATTTGAAATAAAGGTTTGGGTTCTCTGAGGGGTGGGACCAGTGAACTAGGAGAAGCTGTCAAGGAAGAGCCCGATGCCTCCCCCCTGGGGTGGTTTCCTGGGCAGCCAACTGGGAGCCTGGCTTTCCCGACGCACCCAGGGCACAAGGGACAACAAGGGCGATTTCCTTGTTGCGCATTCCGCATGCTTCTTTGAGTGGGTTTTATGAAAGCTCATTTCACTGAACCCTTTCTATAGCTCTTTAAGCTAAGTATTAATAGTTTCTTTTTTTAAGTGAGAAAACAGTGTTTTATCTGGTTCTAGACATTCACAATTTCCAACTTAGCAGGATGCTTAAAAAAGAAGATATTTCTGTACAGCAAGAGGCCCGGATAGCTGTCCGCCCCATGAACCATTCTGGTCCCTGTCCAGTGAGGCTTGATTTCCAGTTCTTCCTAAGAGATTTCGAAAGCTGAAGAAGATTTGGAAAGCTGCTCAGGACAGGCACATCTTGGAGCTTCCTGGACTGTATATGTTGATGTTACGAAGAACCACAGAAAAGTAGTTCCTGTGAGTGCTGGTCTGAGCCGCTTTCCCACAGAGGCAGAGCCTCCCGTCTTGCAGGTGACTCCAGACACCTGCAAGGGTTGGAGTGAATCAGCATCCACAAACTTGGGAGAGTTTCCGAAATGCAAATGGAAAATAATACCGGATTTTATAAATCCAACGCGAAGGTGGGAAACCTATGACACGTGGAGTCACAGGTCCTGGTAGGCAGTTCTGACTGACACAAAGGGGTCCATAACCCTGGACAAACTGACCTTCCTCAGTTTCCAATTTGTGAAGTGGGGATGATAACTCCCACACCCCAGGAGAGCGCAAGGTTAAAATGAAGCAAGGGAACTCCCAAGGCATTGTGGGTCACTCAGTGAAGACTAGGTATTCTTTCCATTGTAGTCGAAGGTACTTACCCTCATAGCTATCACCAGCACCCTCATAATTCTGCTCCTGGAGCTTATTATCTAATGGATTTGGGTCATTTACTCTGCTACTCGGGGCTGGGATTTAGCTCAGTTGGTAGAGCGCCGCTCTGCAGTCTCTGAGGTCCTGAGTTCAATTCCCAGCACCGCAAAATGGGAGAAGGATGTGGCAATCCACTCCCAAGGCAATCCCGAAACAATCAGCCATTAAAACCCTATAAGGGTCTCTATGAGTCGGACATGACTTGATGGCACCTACTCTGAGGTCCCGAGTTCAATTCCCAGCACCGCAAAAATGGGAGAAGGACCTGGCAATCCACTCCCAAGGCAATCCCGAAACAGTCAGCCATTAAAAACCCTGTGAGGGTCGCTATGAGTCAGATACCGACTTGATGGCACCTAACAACAACAACAACAACATCAACAACAACTCTGCTACTCAGGAGAACTGGAGCCTCTGGAGGCTTCTAAGTCTTAATCATTTTATTAATGCAAACTTTGAAGTATAAAATTCATAAAGAAAAGTGCACAAACATTAACAGTGAAGTGTGATGAAATTTCATGAATTGACCATGCCATAGATTAAGAATCCAGAATAAGAAGTTAGGCATGAACCAAAGTCCCCTTCTAGTCATTACCCCCTCAGGAATAAACACTGTTCTAAAACTGTAGATATTTTTCTGTTTTTTAACTTTATATAAGTGGAATTATTCAATATGTATTCTTTTTGTATCTTAGTTCTTTTGAGTGTAACTTATCAAAATCACCATTTGTTCCACTGATTTCCTTCTCCTTGCTTTGTAGTGTTGCACTTGTGAGTATATCACAGTTTAACTATTCTACTACTGCTTGATAGATTGTTTCTAATATGCAGCGATTGAAATGTGCCTGCAATGGATACTTTTGTGCATATATTTTTGTGCATTGCACATTTCTGTTGCTGTGTACATGTAGGGGGACATTACTGTTGTTGTTGTTAGGTGCCTTTGAGTCGGTATCCGACTCATAGCGACCCTCATAGGGTTTTCAATGGCTGACTGTTTCAGGATTGCCTTGGGAGTGGATTGCCAGGCCCTTCTCCCATTTTTGCAGTGCTGGGAATTGAACTCGGGGCCTCAGAGACTGCAACACAGCGCTCTACCCACTGAGCTAAATCCCAACCCTGAGGGACATTACTAGGGACCAGGATATATATATGTTCCACTTTAGCACATTATGTCTATTTTCCAGGGTTTTCTAATTACATGCAAGCACGGCTGTATCCATTTACTGTCTTATAAGCATGTGAGTTCTAGCTGTTCCAAATACAACACTTGGTTTCATTTGCTTTTTAAATTATATGCATTCTTTTATGTTGTTGTTATTAGGTACTATTGAGTACGGTCTGACTCTTGTGTTTTTTTGATGATAAATGAAGTTGAGTAATTTTTGAAATGTTCTTGGCTACTTATTCTTTTTTTGAGGTACCTATTCAACTTTTCCTCCTATTTTTGGATATCTGCCTTTTCCTTGTTGCTTTGTCAAAGCTCTTTATCTATTTCTGAGTAGTTTTTTTCAAACATGTGTCTTGAAAATAGCTTTTCTGTTTTATGGCTTGCCTTCCACTTCTATTTGATGGTATCTTTTTATATTTAGAGAATCTTAACTTTAATGGAGCCTAAATTAACTTTAATGGAGCCGAAATTAATCATTTTGTCTTTTATGCTTAGCAATTTTTTGTGTCTTGTTTAACATTTGCCTACCCCAAAGTTGGAAGAAGGACCTGGCAGCCCACTCCCCACAAAAATCTTTCATTGAAAACCCTATGAATAGCCGAGAAGCATTGACAATAGTGTTTTGCCTGTTGTACATAGGGATTCTGTGAGTTGGATACCGACTAGAGGGCACCTAACAACAACAACAACATCCCAAAAATGGGAGAAGGACCTGGAAGCCCACTTCCAAAAAATCAATCTGCCATTGAAATCCCTGTGAATAGCAGAGAAACACTGACAATAGTGTTTTGCCTGTTGTACATAGGGTCGCTATGAGATGGATACCGACTAGACGGCACCTAACAACAACAACATCCCAAAGTTATAAAGCTATTCATTTATTTTTTTGAAAGTATTTATTGTTTTATATTTCACATTTAGCTCTGCAATCCTTCTAGGTTTGATATTTATGTAGGGTTTGAGGTAGGGCTCACCTGACCACCCTCAAAATATCAAATTGACTCAATACAATTTATTTAAAAAGATGACTTTTTCATATGAAGACTTTAACACAAGAGATTAAAATCTAACAAAAACTCTTGGAAAGGTTAGGGGAACAAAGGACAGTGAGGCCACTGTCAAGTTCTCAACCTGCAACACTAAAGCAGAAGATGTGCAGGAGCGTGCCTGGAAGACGTTGAGAAAGCTGCATCCTCTTTCCACCCATACTTGCATCTGAGTCCACTTGCACTTCGAGCTGGAGCTGCTGCTGGGGATGCTGACTTCTTCCCTCCCCCTGCCAGGTACGCATCTGGAGCTGATGGAGGCACAGATTCTGGGAAATGACTTCTGCATTCATCTTCCCATTGCAGAGGGGATGGGGAGGAGGCCAGATTGAAAACAACCTTTCTCGTTCTCACTTAAGTTGCTTGTGCCTTAGATGAGAACATTAATGTTGCAGTTGGATCCCGTGGTCTCTGGAGAGGTCCTAGCTCTAACATTTACTGAAGCTTTGGTGTTGTTGTTGTTAGGTGCCGTTGTTGTTGTTGTTAGGTGTTGTTAGGTAGTTTCCTTTTAAACTTTAAGAACACATGGAAAATCTTTCCAATATACCTTTGGTCTTCACATTTATCAAGCATTTTGAGTAGCTCAAAAATGTAGTACTTTTCATTTACAATATCCGACTCATAGCAACCCTCATAGGATTTTCAATGGCTGACTGCTTTGGGATTGCCTTGGGAGTGGATTGCCACATCCTTCTCCCATTTTTGCAGTGCTGGGAATTGAACTTGAGACCTCAGAGACTGCAGTGCAGTGCTCTACCAACTGAGCTAAATCCCAGCCCTACTGAAGCTTTAGATACTAGAAACACTTCTCCATAGGTTTCATTCATTCATTCGGGTATTGTACAAGACCAGAACATAAAATAAAAAGTAGAGAAAGCTGCCTTACTAGTTGTTGTTGTTGTTAGGTGCCGTCCAGTCAAGTCCAACTCATAGTGACCCTCATAGGGTTTGTTTTGGGATTGCCTTGGGAGTGGATTGCCACGTCCTTCTCCCATTCTGCAGTGCTGGGAATCAAACTCGGGACCTCAGAGACTGCAGAGCAGCGCTCTACCAACTGAGCTAAATCCCAGCCCTGCCTTACTAGAGGCACTTCAGATGCCACAGGTAGGTGACACCATCTAGCAAAGTGACTGTGGCTGTCAATTCATAAAGTATGTTATGTTCTAAGCCCAGGATCAGCCAAATCACCCAAGAAAACTCCTGGCCAGAGCATGGAGGGCTGTGCAGGCTCCTGCCTGGAGGAGCAGAGCAGGGACAGGAGCCCCAAAGAAGAACAGCAGGTGCATGCGGCTGCCTGTAGTACCTGAGAGGTGTAAACTCAAGCTTTGTTTCCTTCTCTCTTGAATTTCTTGAGGAAAACCGCAGGTGTCTTCAAGGAAACAGATGGAAACCGTAATATGTTTTGTGTAACCAAAGACTCAGGCAGTGTTTGTGTGGCTTCCGGCCGGTCCCTTCCTCTGTGTTATGCTCCTCTCTCCGTGGAGTCTGCAACAATCTTCTCTCCCATTCAGTGAAGTCTTTCAGGAGTCTCCAGTTTGCTCTTCCTCTGCATTTCATTTGCAACTGCAGAACTTGGAGCACCTCTGGCTGTGGTCATAGAGTGCAGTGAAGTCTAGACCGGCTTTCTCTTCTCTGTAGGTTTCTTTGCAGAGTCTTTGGACAATGGGCTGGCATGGGGGCAGGAAGGGGAAGGATGGACTCAGGAAGGGGGTCAGCCGATCGCAGTGTAGTTCAAAGATTTCACATGGATTGTACGTGCTGGATCACGAGGAGGCAGCCAAAAGGGCCCGTCCCTCGTGAGGTCTGCTTACTATGAGGAATTATGGCCTCCAACGCTGCAGGTGTGGAGCAACCTCTGTCAGTCCCAGCAAACGGGCTGCAAGTGCTTTTGACAGCCTCAGAGCTGCACCGCGCTCATGCCCAGGGCAGACAATGATGTGGGGAGCTGCTGATTTTAGGATAGAAAATTACAACGCTTATATGGCAAACAGCACCTGGAAGTTTACTAATGATTCTTACAATTAACAGCAGCAGTGTGGGCTGATTATTCATGCGTGATCACTATGAAAGAAAAGAAAGGAAACAGATGTTGAAAAAAAGTCACATGGCTTAGATGGTACTGGGAGGGGGGCACGGTGATGGAAGAAGGATGGATGGGTTGGAGCAGAGGAAGGAAGACGGAGACCAATCGCTTACTGTGGTTTTATTTGGGCCGGAATATGCAAATCACTCCTTCCAGATCTCAAAATTAGCCTTCAGATATATTTGACATTATCGTAACCACACTATGCATATTTGAAGCCCTACGTATTTTGCAGTGGCTGGGTAATTTTATAGGTGCATTAAGTATTCAACAGAAACATATGACTAGACATTTTTCTTTTTCCATACTGAATATTGTGTTAAACATGCAGGACCCTATCTGGATTCCTCCAAATCCCATCAGGTGGTCTTATGGTTAATTTCAGAGGACTCCTGTTTTTCGACTATGAAACCATCTGTATAATATTTTAAAGCTTGATAACGGATTCCATTTCTCTTCACCCATCCCTGATCAGCTTTTTAAATTCCTTGCTCTGCCCAAGGTAAATTCTTCTGTCTATTAATGAATCTATTTTATACTGAAAAGATGATGCAACATTGTTAAATAACATTCTGAAGAGTTAAAATTTCCCTTATGTCAACATACACATGCAACAGATTTAATTTTTCATCCTTTACTCTGGTTTCTATTTATCCAAAGAATTATTTTATATGGCTGAAATCATAGGAAACATGTTGTGGTGTATTTTGGTTTCTTTTTAAACTTTAAGAACACGTGGAAAATCTTTCCAATATACCTTTGGTCTTCACATTTACCAAGTATTTTGAGTAGCTCAAAAATGTAGTGCTTTTCATTTACAATGGCTAAGTGATTATTGATGGGGAGGTTAGGCAACACTGTAATAATGTCTTTGAGTAGACTTTAGCTTCAGTGCAATTTCTCTTTAGAAAGATTCTAAAAATGAGATGACCAGGTCAAAGGGAGGGCTGGGATTTAGCTCAGTTGGTAGAGCGCTGCTCTGCAGTCTGAGGTCTCGAGTTTGATTCCCAGCACCACAAAAGGGCAACCCACTCCCGAGGCAATCCTGAAACAATCAGCCATTGAAAACCCTATAAGTGTTGCTATGAGTCGGACATGACTCCACAGCACCTGACAACAACAACAGGTCAAAGGGAAAGGACGATCACGGGAGGCTCTGGGTTCTTGCTTCGCCACTGGCTTGGAAAGTGTCCTTGGGAGCTGGTATATGCACACTTCGGCATACATACTGTAGTACTGATGAGACACTGCATGTGTGGGGGTGTGTCCTGTGTGAATACAAGCCACGAGGTACTTTAACTCTGTATTTCTTTGGTTGTCACACATTGGTTTACATTTTTTAATTTATAAAGTTGACTCCCAGATGTCAGAGGACTTTTCATAGTTCCCCATTTATCCATCATTGAAATCTTAACACTTAAAAATTTCATTAAACAGAAGCTCTATAGGGGAGCGATGTATTATTGTTGTTGTTAGGTGCCATCGAGTCAATATCTGACTCATAGGGACCCTATGTACAACAGGGGAAACACTTTGCCGGTGCTTCTCTGCTATTCATAGGGTTTTCAATGGCGGATTGATTTTTGGGAGTGGGTTGCCAGGTCCTTCTCCTGATGCTGTTGGGTCGAGTCCGACTCATAGCAACCCTCATAGGGTTTTCAGTGGCAAATTGTTTCGGGATTGCCTTGGGAGTGGGTTGCCATGTCCTTCTCCCATTTTTGTGGTGCTGGGAATTGAACTCAGGACTTCAGAGACTGCAGAGCAGCGCTCTGCCAACTGAGCTAAATCCCAGCCCTCCAGTACAACAACATACTTAGTGGCCCCCAGTACAGAGCATAGAGAGTGCTCTTTGAAGTACTTGGTAGTTGGGCAGGGTGCACAGACTGGGGATCCTGAGGAATTCCTATGTATTTGAGAACAGAATGATTAATTTTTAAAACAAACTCTATGCTTTAAGCTTGGAATTTGCCAAACCACCAAGTTTCAAATACTAATCTTGATTATTCTCATATTTTTAATAAACTTTATTTTTATAGCTTTATTTATTTACTTAGCATGAACTCACTCAGGATTGAATTCAGGGCCTCGTGCATAGTAGACAAGTACTCTACCACTGAGTTGTACCCCTAAAACACCCTTTTTTGTGGTACTGGGGGTTGAACCTGGGGCCTCATGCTTGCATGCTTTGCAAGTCCCTAGCCCTTTTTAAATTTTATTTTTATTTTGAACTAAGGTCTAAGTTATGCAAGTTGCCTCTGACCTTGAATTTGTGATCCTTCTGCCTCAGCCTCCTGAGTAGCTGGGATTACAGGTGTGTACCATCTCGTCTAGCCACTTTTTTTTTTTGTGGTCCTAGAGGGTTGAACCCAGGGCCTCACATACACTTTCTAAGCATTCTATCTCTGAGATGGCCCCCTAGCTTCAGTTTTATTTTTTCTCTTGAGTCAGGGTCTTGCTAAATTCCACAGGCTTCCTCTGACCTAAAATTAGAGATCTTTTTGCTTCAGCCTCTGGAGTCACTGGGATTACAGGTGTGCACCACTGGGATGGGGTGATTTTTATGATCTTTTAAAAACTACCTTCATTAGGTATGTTGTTGTTATTAGATGCAGTCGACTCATAGTGACACTCACAGGGTTTTCAATGGCTGACTGTTTCGGGATTGTCTTGGCAGTGGATTGCCAGGCCTTTCTCCCATTTTTGAAGTGCTAGGCATTGAACTCAGGACCTCAGACACTGCAGCGCAGCGCTCTACCAACTGAGTCAAATCCCAGCCCTTCATTAGGTATAGCAATGTATATTTCCAAAATTGGAGATTTTTTTATTGTTTCTCTTCTAAGATTTTGCTAACATAACAAGGATGGATTATTTGCTGTTGGCTGGATTTGACTCTCTTTATGTCTGTTTCTGTCTCTGCCTCTTGCTGGCTCTCTGATTCATTCATTGTCTCTCTCTCTCTCTCTCTCTCTCTCTCTCTCTCTCCTCTCTCTCTCTCTCTCTCTCTCTCTCCCTCTTCTCCAGGAAGAAGCAGGCCTCAGGAGACAATACTGGCTGTATTTGAGAATCCTAATTAAGAAAACCATGTAGTTTAATTTCTATTTATATCTGGGTTTAACTTGCATCAGAAGCCAAATTTGGCTCTACACTTAGAAGGGAGGACGAATCGTTCTGTGTTTCTGATCTGTTGTCTTATGGTAAATCCTCTTCTATCTCCAGGAGACCACGTGGTTTGTCAAATCGCTACACAGACTTTGAAGAATTCCATAGTTGTTTTTCGGCCACCTTTGTGAACTCACATTAAAGAGAAAGTCCTGTGTGAGGAGTAGGTCATTCAGAGGCTCTGTGCCACCCAGAGGGTCAGCATAGGGGGCAGGGTGCATGGTGACTAGCCTAATGCCTATATTTAGCCTTAATCTCTTCTTTAAAAGGAGGAACATAATAGAGGTCCACCTAAATCTTGTATTTCAGTTACATCCAAAGGAATGTCTGTTGAAGATTGCGTGGATAAAAAGAGAGAAAATAGTATCTTCTATGTCTTCAGAAGTCTATAGCCAAACCATGGTGTCTGATCCCATTTGATCTTGGAAGCTAAGCAGGGTTGGACTGGTTAGTCCTTGGATGGGAGACCACCTGGGAATACCCGGTGCTGTAGGTAGGGAGAAGGACCCAGCAGCCCATTCCTAAAACAGCCATCGAAAACCCTAGGAATGGCAGAGAAGCACTGACAATGGTGCCAGGCATGGCACAGTGTCGGGTAGTGTTTTGTTCTGTTATACATAGGGTCGCTATGAGTTGGATCAGACTCAATGGCACCTAAAAACAACAATATGTCTTTAGCCATATGTAGTCAGTGCATCTTTTCTTTTAAGTGGAAATTTTTAATGTACACCTTAATGTGATTCATTCTGACATGCTTTTCATTGTGACATTTCCATATATGCATTTTGTTGTACATTATTCATATAGGTTCCCCCTTACCCTCTTGTATGCTTCCCCCTTATCCCATCCCCCAATCACAAACTTCTCTACCATTTACTTGTCTTTTTGTGGTAATATTTTTCTGTATATCCTTGGGTTCCAGTTCTGTTTAAGATAGAAACTTTTCCTGCAGTGAACTTTCTTTCTACCTTGTCAGAACTATTACATGCATTTTCTAGACCATCTATAATAATGCCATTCTTAGCTTTTTTTTTTTTATCTTAATACTTTGGGACAGTAAAATACCATTTTTGAAGCCTCTATTCTTGTCCTGTAGATGGTGGATGGTATTGAACGTTTCACAGAATTCTTGAATAGTTAGAATCTAAAAGTGTTTGCAAGGCGCTTGGCACAGTGCTGAGTACACAACGATTTCAGAATTATTCTTGCCCTTTGTTAGGAAAGGAGCACAGAGGAGTAGCTGTAGAGAGTGTATGCTTTACATTATAAAGTTAGCAAAGTTCTTAAACCAACAACCCTAAGGGGTTAACTATAGGTCTTGCTGAGTTAACAAGAGCCTTTGTCAGGTGGTTGCCTGAATATGTGGGAGAAATCTTTGTTTTGGTCATTTGGAGGTATTAACACTTGAACTTTCCTAGGCATGTGCTTTTATCCCTCCCAAGTGTCAAAACTCACACAAAGGCAAGGATTAGAAATTGGCTTTTGGGCTTTCTGGAAGTGGTGCCTGACTTGAGATACAATCAGAAGGGTCTGGAAGCATTTTCTGATTGGCATAACATTTCTTTCTTATTTTCATTGTCCTTCAACCCCACAGGTTACAAATACAAGTGTTTCCTATACAGAACTGCAGATGAGTTCTTCTGGCAGCCTTCCAAATTAGGCATTCAGGCTGAGCGCTCCATACATGCTCACCCCCGTGGGTTTCCCTGTATTATCAGGAGCTCAGGGGCAAGAGGGACAGACACAGGGTAATACCATACTAGAATATTTTCTGTTCGGATCAAATTGGCCTACAAGCTCTGTTCCCGTCTTCATCTGCTCATGGACTTTGATACTCCAGAGCTAACAGACAAAATGTTTCTCCCTAATCTCTCAGATTGGGTAGACCATGGAGAGGCAAGATAGGACAGGATGGGGGTTTGGCTGGGGAAAGGACAGAGTGTATCGGTGCATCAAACATGTGCCAGACACAGCTGTCCATTCCCAAGGCATCAGAACTCAGCCATTTAAAATCTCACTGCTGTCTGGAAATGATTACTTCATATCCATGGGGAAAATAAGTTTTCATCTTAAACAGCCATGGCAATGTGACCAGGAGGTGACCTAAGAGGGTAAAGCTACAAGTCCCATTGTCTGGGCACTAAGTCCCACTGTGCCCTGGGAAGAGCGGACCTTGGGTGGACCTAATGACTGCCATCCCACTGATTTCTCCAGACTCTCCTTCTACTACCTTGTCCTGGTAATTACTATCCCAGGCCAGTTATATTGAGCATCACCACCTGCAGCCAGTAGCCTGGCTTCTTCTATCCTGAGAATTCCAAATGAAGCGATAGGAGGTTCTAGAAAAGACAGTGCCTTACGTGGGTTTATGAGCTCTGTTCTTGAGAAACCATAGATGATATGTACATAGAGTCTGTATTATAAAGCCTAGCACAAAAGTTGTGAGAGGCCACTGGGGAGACAGGTTGACGAGTCCTGCTATGGGGGCAGAAGGTAGAGGAAGGAGAGTACAGCCACCCGGAGCAGAGAACCATCACCCATGGGCAAGGCAGGGGGTAGACTGGGCTCTGATTGCTTTCTGGCGAGGTTTGTTTTGACACTATCTCAAGCTTCCATGGATGGATCCCTGTCAATCTCTTACCATCAATGGAGTTAAGAAGAGAACATCAGGCAGGTACCCTCAGCCAGAGGTGGGAGGGAAAGAACATTAACTCTGCTCTAGACCAAAGCATGGCGGAACCCCTGGCCCCATCTCTGCCCTGTGAGGGATACAATCACAGAGGCTGAGAGCTACTGGATAAAAGCAGCATGTGCGAGGGAATTCCAGGATGTTTTATGGGGAAGAGAGGCAGTAAGGAGAGCCTAGAGCCTAGATGTAATATTGGCGACTCTATTCCCTGAGACGTCCCAAACTTACATGCAGAAAAATAAACAAGGGGGAGCTTTCACTTCATCACCCAGAGGCCATGGCTGTCAATGCAGCAAATACTGCAAGGAGAATAAGATACGATCTCTCACAGGGGAACTGCTTGGCCAAAGCAATGACAGCAATATGTGAAGAATCAAAGCTACCAGGATGGTACAGAATAAGCATGTGGTGTGTGTGTGTGTGTGTGTGTGTGTGTGTGTGTGTGTGTGTAACCTCAGAGAGAAAAGATCTTGAAGTAGGAACAAGCATATATGAAGATTTCTGTGGCCATGGAAAATGAAATTGTTGAAGAATTCAACTGAAAGGATTTTTGCAGATGAACCAGTTGAAGAATGAATAAGTTGAATGTTGGGTTGAGATAAGCATGAGAGCAGTTGACGGTGTGATCCATGGTCAGCACTTGGTCTTGTTCTGAGCTTTTCCAGCATCTCTTTCCACAAATGCAGTCAGTTTGGTTCCTGTACACACCATCTGGTGAATTCCATTTGTAAAGTCACCATTTATGTTGGTGGAAAAGTGTATTTGCAGTGGAAAAGTCATTGGTCTGACAAAATTCTCTCATGTGATCTCCAGCATCCTTTCTGTCACCAAGGTTATATTTTCCAATTACTTTGTTTCTAACTTTTGCATTCTTGTTGTTGTTGTTAGGTGCCATCGAGTTGGTATCCGACTCATGGCGACCCTCTGTACAACAGGGGAAACACTATTATCAGTGCTTCTCTGCCATTCATAGGGTTTTCAATGGCAGATTGATTTTTGGGAGGGGGTTGCCAGGTCCTTCTCCCAAGCCTACAGCTTCTGGTGTTCCCAGGCGGTCTCCCATCCAGGTACTAACCAGGCCTGACCCTGCTTAGCTTCCGAGATCTGACAGGATCAGATGCCACAGGGCTACAGCTGCAGGCTTTGCATTCTGGTCACTAGTAATTATCAACGCATCCTGATTGCATGTTCGATCAATTTCAGACTGCAGAAGCTAGAAAAACCTTCCATTTCTTCATTTGTGGCCTTAGTGGTAGATGAATAAATTTGAATCATTGTCATATTAACTGGCCTTCCTTGTTGTTGTTGTTAGGTGCCATGGAAACAGGTATGATTCATAATGATTCTATGTACAGCGGAACAAAACACTTCCCGAAACTGTTCCATGGCCAGCATTATGTCAGTGCTTCTCGACTATTCATAGGGTTTTTTGGTGGCTGATTGGTTGGGGAGTTGGGTGTCAGATCCTTCTTCCAAGCTTGTAACACCTAGTATACCCAGGCCATCTCCCATTCGAGTACTAACCTGGCCCAACTTTGCTTAACTTCCCAGATGTGAGGAGATAGAACACCCAGGGTGATATGGCTGTAGATGGCATATAGATATTATTCTATCACTGACAGCATTGTACTTCAGGACAGATCTTGAGTTTTTTTTTTTTTTTTTTTTTTTTTTTTGATGATCATGAATGCAACCCTATTTCTCTTTGCATTCCTGGCATAGGAGACCATATAATTATCTGATTCAAAACAGCCAATACCAGTCCATTTTAGTCCCCTGATGCCTAGAATGTCAATATTTATGGACTCCATTTCACTTTTGATGACTTCTAATTTTCCTAGATTCATACTAGTAGCCAGCAAATCTGGGTCCCTAAAGATTGAAAATGAAAGATGGATCTAGATATGATCAGGAACCAATGGTACCAAAAGAAGAAGTGGAAGCTGCTTTGAAGGCATTGGCAAAACATAATCTTCCAGGAATTGATGGAATATCAATTGAGATCTTTCAACAAAGAGATGTGGCACTGGAGGTGCTCATTTGTTTATGCCAAAAGATATGGAAAACAGCAACCTGGCCAACTTACTGGAAGAGATCCATATCTGTTCCTATTCCTAAGAAAGGAGATCTTATCAAATGTGGAAATTATCAAACAGTATCATTAATATCACATGCAAGTAAAATCTTGCTAAAGAAAACTCAAAAGCGACTGAAGCAGTATATTGACAGGGAGCTGCCAGAAAACCAAGCTGGATTCAGAAGAGGGCATGGAACCAGGGCCATCACTGCTGGTATTAGATAAATTTTGTCTGAAAGCAGAGAACACCAGAAACATGTCCATGTTTTGTTGACTATGTAAAGGTATTTGGCTGTGTGAACACAATAGATTGTGGATAATATTTTGAAGAATGGGAATACCAGAGCACTTAATTGTACCTGTGAGGAATCTGTACATGGACCAGAAGGCATTTGCTCAAACAGAACAAGGAAACACTGCCTGGTTTAAAGTCAGGAAAGGTGAGTTTCAGGGCCATATCCTTTCACCATATTCCCTCAGTCTCACTGTGCAAATAATCCAAGAAGCTGTACTTTTGGATGAAGAATGTGGCATAAAGATAGGAGGAAGACTCATTAATAACTTGCAGTATGCAGATGACACAACTTTACTTACCCAAAATGAAGAGGATTTTAAACACTCGCTGATGAAGATCAAGGAACACAGCCTTCACTGTGGATTGTGCTCCAACATCAAGAACACAGAAGTCCTTGCAACTGGGTCAGGAAGGCACTTCATCATAAATGGAGAAAAGATCGAGGTTTTTCCAAGGTTTTGTCTTACTTGGTTCAACAATCAATACTCGTGGAAGCAACAGTCAAGAAATCAAAAGACACTTTACCTTGGGAAAAGCTGTTGCAAAAGACCTCTTCAAAGTGTTGAAAAGTAAAGATGTCCCATTGAAGGTAACGTGGTATTTTCGGTAACGTGGTATTTTCAGTTGCATCATATGCTTGTGAAAGCTGGACGTTGAACAAGGAGATGCTTTTGAATTATGGTGCTGGAGACAAATATTGAGTATGGCGTGGGCTGTCAAAAGAACCAACAGAGATTTCCTAGAAGTAGTGCAACCACAGTGCCCCTTGGAAGCAAGGATGGCTAGACTGTATCTTATGTATTTTAGACATGTTGTCAAGAGGAACCAATTCCTAGAGAAGGATATCATGTTTTAGAGAGTGGCAGGTCAGCAACGAAAAGGAAGACCTTCTACTAGATGGATTGACAATGGGGTTAAGCATAAAAAGGGTCCTGTGCAAGCCACAGCATCAGGTAGTGTTTCATTCTGTTGTACACAGGGTCGCTATGAGTCGGACCTCACTCAATGGCACTTAACAACAAACAACAAAGTTTGAAAATTAAAGATGGATCTGAAACTCACAAGACTTCGAAAATAAACTCCAAGTAGAAAAAAAGTCTGAATGTGAAATGTGAGGATTTAAAGTTTAAAAAATGAGGAAGAATATCATAGAGGTGGAGGTCACAGAAGATCTGCTACAGTGACATTAAACATGTATATTAGCCAAGGACATCATAGACAGGCTTGGAAGAGGGGATACTAACTAAAGCACTTCTTGTTAGGAAAAGGACAGCATATCTGGGAGAGTGGCAGGTCAATGAAAAAATAGACTTGCTGCAACAATGGACTTAAAAATAAAACAGATCGTGTGCATGGCTTGGTGTTGGAGAATGTTTTGTTCTGTTGTACATAGGGTTGCTGTGAGTTGGACTCGACTCAATGGCACCTAAAAACAACAACACTCTTAGGCAGAGCACAGTGGCAGACAACTGTGATCCCAGTGACTGGGGAGGCTGAGGCCATAGCACCACGAGTTTGAGGCCAGAGACAGCCTACCAGAGCAACTTAGTGAAACCCTGTTTCAAGAGAAAAAATAAAAATAAAGTTAGTAAAAGGGCTGGGGGTGCAACTTTGTTGTGAAGCATGCCTTGTATGTGTGAGGCCCTGGGTTTAACCTCCAGGACTGCAGGAAAAAACAAAAATAAATAAACAAAAAACCAGCTTATGTTTGCAAAAGATGTCTAGAGTATATAGAAACTCATGCAATTCTCCAAGGAAAGGAAAGCACAACAGGAGAATGGGCTCATAATAGGAAGACTCCATCTATTGTCCTGGAAGCACAATGGTCAATGAATACACAAAAGACACTCAAAAGTGCTAACAGTAAGAGGGATGTTAACTTAAACAGGCAAATGAGGTCACTTTTAGTTTGGGGTAAGGTGGCATAGACAGAAGGACCTGGCAGCCCACTCCCAAAAATCAATCCGCCATTGAAAACCCTATAAACAGCAGAGAAGCACTGACAACAGTGTTTCCCCGTTGTATGTAGGGTCGCTATGAGTTGGATATCTACTGGACGGTACCTAACAACAACAACAACAACAACGTGGCATAGGATTGTGTATCTGCAGAAAGGGAAGCTATCCATTGATCTGAACATAGAAAGATCCAAAAAACTTAACATTATATTAACCATTTTAAATTTAATTTGTATTTAGAGTATCATAAGTCAAAATTTGACAAGGATATTCCCAGATGTTGGCTGTTTTCTAAGAGTAATCATTACCAGGTTCTGCCATCAGTATCAAAAGTGTCCTGGCCTGGAAAATGAATTATATGGTTGCTAATTATTATGTCACACTATTACATAAAATTAAAATATACAAAACCTCAGCATTCATTTCAAGAAATATATTTGTTTTATGCACATGAGCTCCAAAGACAAGTAAATGAATGAAAAGTATATATGAGGGCAAAGGGAAAGAACTATTTAAGAGTAATGTAAGGAATCTGGTACTTAGACTCCTGTTAGAAATTGGGAATTTCCTAGGCCTCCTTCCCTCCACAGCCCATAGTTAGTTTCTCAAACATGTTAGGACCACCCAACTTCCCTGGATAAACCTGAGAAAAGCAATACTGTTGGAGGACCTGGTGGATCCTTTCCAGCGTTACCAAATTTAATCTTTTGTTACCAGCATAAAGGGTTTATCTAGGACAGAAACCAATTTCAGAAGTTCCTAAGAAGTCTCAGCTGTATAAACCAAGGTTACTGGGCCTTCAATTCAGGAAACCTCATTTTACACTAAGCAAACACCGAGATGGTCCTAACTGGATCCCACCGTAATCAGATCCTAAGTCCTCCTTGGGTTGACAGAAAGTTGTGCTGAGGGGCCCATGGGGTGCAGACTGACTCAGGTCTGGGCATCCATTCCTTGAGAAGCATCTGGAATAAGAATAGCAAGGATCTGCATGGAAAGACATAGCTCTTGGTGGGATCAGCTCCAGATTGAAGGCTGGTTCACCCAGGATGCAGAAAAGAAATGGCCCTTGGAAACAGTAGTTTTCCGACTGGATTTCCTATTTCTTTTCCCTGAATTTTATGGAATCTACAATGCGCTTTCATTCCTGAAAAGTATTATTAGTATCTTGACTTATAATAAAGAGACCAAGCTTTGTACAAGAGTTGGCACCTCAACTTTTGTCTCTTAACACCAGAGTCTGCTCTTAACTGGTTACATCACAGTTTTACTAGCAAAGATTTGGTCAGGAGGGCAGAGGCAACCCTACATATTTTAAATTAGGCTCATTTTTTTTTGTCAAAATATAAAACAAAAAACAAAGAAGCATGGTTTCCAAAAACAAACAAACAAACAAAAACATGTACACACACACACACACACACACACACACACACACACACAAAACCTTACTAAATGGACATCTGTAAGCATTGCATCATTTCCTCTGTTTTTGCAGGTCTTTGGTCTTTTGAAATAGACTGTGGCAGGGACAATACTGGGTCCTCCATGTTTCTGCCTATTCCCAAGATCCCAGGAAAACTACACATCCCAACCTCCCTTACAGTTAGATCAGGGCTTATGACTAAGTCATGGCCATCATACTCAAACATTTAACTGGTGGTGTGCCCTAACTATAAGGAACTAGTAGCATTGTGTTACAAAGATGGTATTCTTCTCAAGGATGTATAAATATTTCTTTTTGTGGCAAGTGGATTTATGTTTTAGTGTAAACAGTTCTTAAAATATTCTGTTTTGGAGCCGGGCGCGGTGGCGCATGCCTGCAATCCCAGTGGCTCGGGAGGCAGAGGCAGGAGCATCACAAGTTCGAGACCAGAGGCAGTCTGTGTAATTTAGTGAGACCCTGTCTCAAAAAGTAAAAAAAAAAAAAAAAAAAAAAAACATGGGCTGAGGGTGCAGCTTAGTGGTCTAGCACTTGCAGAACATGCAAATGTGAGGCCCTGGGTTCAAACCCCAGCACCGCAAAATAAAAAAAAAAATTCTGTTTTGGTTTCAAAATGTATGTTTATTAACATTTTATAAACAAAATAAAGGGCTGGGATTTAGCTCAGTTGGTAAGAAGGACCTGGCAATCCACTCCCAAGGCAATCCCCAAACAGTCAGCCATTGAAAACTCTATGAGGGTTACTATGAGTTGGATACCGACTCGATGGCACCTAACCTAACAAACAAAATAAAAACTCTTGTATTATAATTTATTAAATTGATAGCAATTCAAAAAACTTTTTGGTACTTAAAATGAAAATGTCTTCATGACACTTTTAACTAAAACTTTATCCAGTTATGGAACAAAATAAAAGAGAAAAGATAAAACATTAACTTTCAAAGTTCCACAGTTTGTGCACAGCACTTTGGAACGTGTGAAGCAGACAGCCTTTTTGCACATAGCACACAGATAAGATATTTCCCTATCGAGTTTCAATGGGCAAATATACCATTGTGTTGTTTTGCTGGCTCTGCTTGATCTTCTTGAGGTAGATCAGGAATTTCAGGTACTAAAATATCCTTAATCAAAGTTCGTATTTGGATAGACATTTTTTCATTGGTATGCTCCTCGTTTCCATTCAAAAATTAGTTCTTGTCCTAATAACTTTATAAGGTCTAATTGTGATAACCGCTTTCTATCTAAACTTTCACATATAAAGAAAAAAATCTACTGCCACCCTATCTACCATTCTAAAAAAAAAAATGGCCATTGGCCATTGTACAGGTTCTGTGACCACCAGAGTAATTTTTGCACTTTTGATCTAGCACATCTTCTTCCTGTTTTGTTTTATTATGTAAAACTGTTACTTCAGGTTTACTGGTTTCTCTATCAGTACTGGGATACTGATGTGTAGAAGATACTGCTTTGATGGCTTTTGATTTGGGTGCCCTGTGAAAGCAGTATCCTATCAGCACAACACCTATAAAATGAAGAATTTACAGGCTGAATTCTTGCTGGTAGAAACTCAGGAGGAATTTCTTTCTTGTTTTGTTGCATAGTGTCTAGATAAGTTAGTTTTGCTTTTATAACTCGTTCACCAGTTCAAGTGAACTGAATCAATTGTCCCAGGAATGTTTTGATTTGAATTATGAATTGGTTTAGCTAAAACACAGCACTAACCGAGTAGTTTTGTCTAGTTTCAGAAGATGTTAATCCAATCCTTTGCCATCAGAATCTTTTCAGCAATACACATAAATGACAAAACATTAGCCAGCTTTTGCATCTGCTAAAATCAGAATTTTATCCTATATTTGTTGGGTTTCTTAGGCAAAAATTATTCTAAAATGACAGTGGCCACAAAAACCTACAATCATTCTGTGGCATATGCTCTTGATACTCTGAAAATTTTCCACAAGCTTTTCAAAACACTACGTTATAGGTGCCGCTGGATCATTTTGCTGCCTTTGTTGCCTGGTTTTATAATTACCGAAATGAAGGCACATAAGTAAATTCAACATTCTTTTCAGCAACATAATGGGGTGAAAAATATCTCTCCCCATCCCATCTGTAGCAAACATGGTGGATAAGTCTTCATTTCCTGATTTAAATGCACCACTGTATATGATCAGTCCTACTAAAGCTTGCAGTTCGATTATTGTATACATTTTTCAGTTCTGGTCAATCCTGTCATTTAAATTTTTCACAAGCTTTCTGAAGCTATTCATTTGTCTGTAGAATAATTTCTTCCTGTATTTCCCCAGAAAATAAGTGATGCCAAATGTCTCTAACATGGGAGGGAACTTGCAAATTTTTACAGGACCTGTGGCACCTGGTAATTTTATTTTCACCTTATTAATGACTGAAATTCTTTTGCATCTGGATCTTTCTGGTTTAGACCACTTGTCCATTTTCCCCAGAAACATAGATTTTCTTATTACTTTCAATGTCCGCTGTTGGAGATTCTTCATCATTTTCTCCTTCTTCTTTCTGCTTTTTCTTCTTCATGTCCTTCTCTGTCTTCTTCTACTCTTTATTCCTTCACTGCTTTTTATTCTCCTTCTTAATCAGTATCTGTGTTGTGAAAACTCACTATTGATCATCCTCACAATCAACCATGCCAACCAATATCTTTTCCATCTAATTCTTTCAAAATTTGTGGTGCAAACTCCTGAGATTGAAGATCATCAGGCTTCATTGACAGGAAATCATTTGGGGACCATTGTTTCAATCTTATTGCTATAAGAATTATAATATTGCATAAAAATAGAGGGATATTAATCTTCAAAAAAACATACCTAATGATGTTGGGTTTCAGAGACTTGAAACCTATTGTATTTTGTACTATTTAGTGAACGGAAATCACACATGCAACTCTCAGACAAGTAGGCTTAATTTTAGGGAAGTATTGAAGAGATGAGCGCTCATGCAGAATTAACACGTACAAGGGGAAACGTAGATGCATCATCAGGTCTGTTAGACCCGTACATTACCAGGTAATGGTCAAGAGGAAATGATGGCTACCAGTCTGAAGCCTTCACTTTCTTCAGCCCCTCTTTTCTCCTGCTCCTGAGCCTTGGGTGCCAAGTTTTCAGATGCCAAGACTATAAGATGGAGGAGAGGCAACTGGCCTGCAGGAGTCCTTGTGTGAAAATAAATAGAAGTTTGTTGTGTTAAATCATACAAATTTCATGGTGCTATAGTTTGTAGTTGATGTTAATTGCACTAAGTCTTAAAGGGGCACCAAGACATTGGCATATTGCCTAAGAATAGCCAACAATTGTCAGTCCAATTCCTCTGCTTCCCATAAATAGAGAAAACAAAAAACTAAACAAAACAAAAAAAAAAACAAATAATAAACCCACTAATACCTACAACTGTTATTGAGTCTCTGACTAGTTTATGAACTCTCTGGGAAAGGATTTTATAATATGCACTTTGGTGTTCTTCTTTTGTTGTAGCACAGTACTTTATGGATAGAAGGAGCCTAAAAGAATCCCAAAACAATCAGCCACTGAAAACCCTATGACAGTCACTATGAGTCGGACTCAACTCGAAGGCCCCTAACAACAAAAACAATCAGTAAGTCTAGAGGAACTAAGAAATGACGAGATGAGTCATAATTTCATATAGTCTCATCTCATATAACCTAAATTTTTTAAAGTACCTAAACAGAAACATGACTTGTTGATTTGTGCAAAAATGATAAGGGATGAAAAGGAGGGCTCAAATCTTATTGGTAGAAATAAGTTTGACTTTTATGGTGGTAATTTCTATCCTTGATTATCACAATAATGAAAACCTCTGTGTATAAATCAAAATCAGCGTGGCCGCTACATATGTGGAGATCTGATCACCTGCCCCAGTTCTGTTCAACCTGAGATGCTCTGTGCTCAGCAACATCCTAAGGTCCCACCAGTACTAATGCCTTATTATCCCACGGAACTAAGGGAGGTCCATGATGTCGCTGCCATTTATAAGGCTGTCTTTGAAATGGGTTAGTTAGATTCATATGCATGCTTTGTCTTCCATAATTTAATCAGTGTGTAAATTTAAAGTCATTAATCTCATTTCCTAAACTAACTTCTCCTTTGTCCGTTTTTCTTTTTTGGATTCTGAACCCCCCTGAAGATCGGTTAGCACGAAGTGTCTAAATGGCCTCACATAAGCTGGAACAATAAGATGCAAAATGCAACCGGAGTGGCCTAAGCTCTCCTCTTGGTGACCCAAGCTATTTAGAGGAAATGAAGAAAAGATTTTAATTAACCAAATGGCTCTTGGAAAGCCACATATTCCACTGCCTGCCAGAAACTGTCATAGCTAAACTATTTCAGGATTTATTTCAAACAAACAAAACTGATTAAAAGTGACCAGCATTACATAGTTGTCATTGTTCATTGACAATCAGGGGTGCTTTCTCAGAGAAGCTAGGGAAGCTGCTAAATTCCAAATCCTTAGCTGCTTCTCCCTTGTTCTGAGATCCACCCTCCAAACTGCCCCTAGAGGGAGGAGCCAGGGAAGGCTCCACCCAGCAGTGTGTGCTGGTGCCCTTCTGACTGGCAGATGAGCAGGCTCCAGGCCTGGGAGGGGCAAGAAGAAGCTGAAGGAGGACCCACACAGGGGCACGTTCTTTACCTGCTATTTTGGAACCAAAATGATGTCTAAGCATAAGTTAATAAGTAGTAGGCTCCCCAAATTTATTTGTATGCCTATAAATTATTATGAATAATGAAAAAATACAAAAGCTTAAGAATATAATAGTGCTAAAATCTGTCCACCAAACCATATCCTTTTGAATATTTATACCCAATGATCTACTACTGATAGTTAAGGAACCCGAGTGATTGGAGTTCACTTCATCATTCCATAAGCATTTGCTGAAGCCCCTGTGGGCCTCAAGCACTGAGGACGTCACTGAGGTCATAGTCTTGGAAGAGGGTATTGCCCTTAGTGACTTACTTTACAGGAGTGTGCTCTCTCTTCGACTGGACCAGTTTCCAGATCTCACAGTGCTACTCTACAGATATGAACAAACATGGGTGTATCACTGAGAGATTTTACAGGTAGAGTTTCTATTCATTGCTTTCACTGATGCCCAAGCACCCAGAAGTGGATGTAAAAGTTTGACTTGTCCTTTTATTAAATCCAGGCTTGACTTTCTAACCAAACATCCATTAATAATTGGGACATGGAATGTACATAGTATGAATCTAGGAAAAATAGAAATCATCAAAAGGGAAATGGAGCACATAAATACCAATTTTTTAGGTATCAGTGAGCTAAAGTGAACTGGCATGGGCCATTTTGAATCAGATAATCATATGGAAAACTCATTAACAACCTGCATTATGCAGATAACACAACTCTGCTTGCTAAAAATGAAGTGGATTTAAAACATTTACTGATGAGGATCAAAGATCATAGCCTTCAGTATGGATTGCAATTGAACATCAACAAAACAAAAATCCTTACAACTGGGTCAGTATGCAACTTCACAATCAATGGAGAAAAGATTGAGGTTGTCTGTAGTTATGCTTTGCTTGGCTCTATAATCAACACCCATGGAAGCAGCAGTCAAGAAATCAAAAGACACATTGCTTTGAGAAAAGCTGTGGCAAAAGATCTCTTTAGAGTATTGAAAAGTAAGGATGTCACATTGAAGATGAAGGTGCATCTGACTCATGCCATGGTATTTTCAGTCACATCATATGGTTGTGAAAGCTGGACATTGAACAAGGGAGACAGGAGAAGAATTGATGCTTTTGAATTATGGTGCTGGAGATGACTATTGAATATACCATGGACTGCCAAAAGAATCAAGAGATCTGTCCTAGAAGAAGTACAACCAGAATGCTCCTTGGCAGCAAGGATGGCTAGACTTTGTCTTACATATTTTGGACATGTAGTCAGGAGAGATCAATCCCTGGAGAAAGACATGTTTGGGAGAGTGGCAGGACAATGAATAAAAAAGGAAAACCCTCCACCAGATGGATTGACACAGTGTCCACAACAATGGGCTTAAACATAAATAAGATCGTGTGCCTGGCACAGAATCAGGAAGTGTTTCAATCTGCTGTACATGTGGTTGCTATGAGGCAGACTTGACTCAATGGCACCTAAGGACAACAACAACAATCATACGGTCTACTATTCTGGGAATGACAAAGAGAAACGGGGCTGTATTCATCATCAACAAAGACATCTCAAGATCTGTCCTGAAGGACAATGCTATCAGTGATAGAATAATATCCCTACACCTACAAGGAAGGCCAGTTAATATGACTATTATTCAAATTTACGCACCCACTTCCAAGGCCACAAATGAACGTAGGGAGGGTTTTTACCAACTTCTGTTGTATGCAGCCCCTGCCCTTTCCCCTTCCACTGCTTCCTGGGCGGCAAGGTGAGAGGATTCACCCCAACACACACTCCCTCCAAGATGTGCCTCACAGCCCAAAGTAATGTGGCCAGTCCATCATGGACCAGAACCTCCCAGACTAGGAGCCAGAATGAACCTTTCCTCTTAGCCTGCTGTCATGCCCAGACTGTAATCCCAGCGACTCAGGAAGTGGAGGCAGGAAGATCTCAAGTTGAAAGCCAGAGGCAGCCTGTGCAGTTTAGGGAGACCATGACTCAAAGTAAAATGTAAAACAGGGACTGGAGGTGCAGCTCAGTGGCAGACGCCCTGGGTTCAATTTCGCAGTACCAGAAAACAACCGAACAAGCCCCTTTGCTCTTCATGAGTGATTACTTCTGGTATTGGTCACAGCAGTGGAGAGCTAACCAACACAACGGGCTCTGCCTTTGGCTGGGGAAGGATTAACTCCCTGAAGCTGAGGAAGCAAGTGTCTGGGTCCTACAGGGCATGGGAGCCACGTGTCAGCATCCATGAAAGTCAGGCGAGTAGGAAGTGGTAAGAGTGGAGACACCTGGGCAGAGGTCACAGAAAATGAGCTGGGAGGAGGTCAGGGGACGGATCATGAAGGGCTGAAGGGTACTGTGTGGTAGGGCAGCCCAGGCCTGTGCCAAGGACCATGGGGCCACCCAGGCTTTGAACAAACAAATAGCCGGATTTGCAGGTTGGAAGGATATGTAAGTACCACATTACGAAGATGGTTTGCGAGTCAGTTAGAAAACTCTTGAAAATTTTGAGAGAAAGCCTAGAAGTGAGACAAACCTCAGACAGACTTAATAAAAGCAAAATAATTAAAGCTGACCAGCCGATTATTTGTGATCACGGAGGAAGAGGGAAAGAGTTACAGAAATTGGTAAACAAAAAAAACTGCCTTACACAGTAAGCAAATAGAGAAACTTCCACAGTGCCTCTTAGTGTCTGAAGCTTAGTTCCCTTACAAGGCCAGGCGATAGGAGAGACGTACCATGCATGTGAGGTATTCGATACCCAGCTGCTAGAGGATCTTTGACAGAATGGGACATTTTGCTGTTTTTTTGTCTAAACAATCCATGTATGGGAAGAAAACTTTGGAGGAGACCAGTAAGCCCTCGCTGCCTGAATTGTATATTTTTCTTTTCTTTTTCCTTCTTTTAATGACTTTTATTATAAAGTGTCTATAACAGGCAGCGGGGCTGGGATTTAGCTCAGTTGGTAGAGCGCTGTGCTGCAATCTCCGAGGTCCCGAGTTTGATTTCCAGCACCGCAAAAATGGGAGAAGGACGTGGCAACCCACTCCCAAGGCAATCCCGAAACAATCTGCCATTGAAAACCTATGAGGGTCCCTATGAGTCAGACACGACTCGATGGCACCTAACAACAACAACAACATAACAGGCAGCCAAACATAACATGTCATTATTACATGTTATTGAAATATATAATCTTGTTTCATATATTTATTCATAATAGTGATAAATCATGCTTCTATTATCCTTTTTTTTTAAAGGAAAAAGGAACCTCTGGAATCTTTAGTATAATCCTATCACACACGCCAAAAAAGAACTATTGAAGGTTGTTTTGTTTTGTTTTTGTGGTACTATGGGATTGAACTCAGGACCTCACACATCCTTTGCAAGTGCTCCACCACTGCACTGTTCCCTCAGCCCCTCCCTTTTTTTCTCTCATGTCCCTTTATTTTATTTTATTTTTATTGGAAATTTTTAATGTACAACTTAATGTGTTTCCTTCTGACATGCATTTCATTGTGACATTTCCATATATGCATTTCATTGTGCTTTGCACAGATAACTTCCCCCTTACCCTCTTGTGCACCTCCTCCCCTCTCTTCCCCCAACCCCCCTCCACCAAAGTCCTCTCTTCTACTTGCATGTCTTTTTGTGGGAATATTTTTCTGTATACTCTTGCATCCCCATTACGATTTAAGTCCAAACTTTTTTTCTGTAGTGATCAATCTTTTTACATTGTCATTACCATTACATGAATAGGCAACTCAAACTCAATTAGAATTATTACTAATTAAGAACCTGTGAATAAATTTGAATACCTAAGTATGCATGTTAGCTTCTCTATTTATTACCATCCTGGCCTGAGACAAATAGACCCCTGAGTCTACCACACCTCGATTCTGGAGCTAGCAAGGGGAGGAAAAAGCAGCAGAGGAATTGAGGGAGAGAAGGTGTGCAATTAATTAAAAGGGCATTAGTTCTTGTTCCTAATTAAAATCAAGTAAAAATAGGAATTCACAGGTGTTCGGCTGGAAAAAGCATATTAAACAATTTTCAACCTTCAGGGAGAGTAGAAAGCAAACTCACAGAAGCATTCAGAGGACATTTCCTTAATAGTCTTTTGTAATCTAATACTTCCCATGCCTTTTAGAAGCCCATCCAAACCCCAACTTTTGCCAGAACCCATGGACATCTATTCTTCTCTGCAGTTAGATCAAAGCTCTGCATAAGTCATTGCAAGGTCCAGGAGCAGGCAGTAGAGATTTCTCTGAAGTCAGTCATGGAAGAGTCTTTCTGGCCTCTTCCAGTTTTCAGCTGTGGCCAGCAAACCTTGATGTGTCTTGGGGTCTTGCTTTCGTCTTTTTTGGGCATTCTCCTCTGTGCCTGTCTCTGTGTCTCTTCTTCTTTTCAAATGCAGATATCAGCTATGTCAGGTCAGGGCGTGCTCTGCTCCAGGATGACCTCACTTGAACTCAATTGCATCTTCAGGTCCAGTTTTGAAATAAAGCCACACTCACAGTTTCAGGGGCTGGGATTTTTAGCTCAGTTGGTAGAGTGCTGCGCTGCAGTCTCTGAGGTCCCGAGTTCAATTCCCAGCACTGCAAAAATGGGAGAAGGACCTGGCAATCCACTCCCAAGGCAATCCCGAAACAGTCAGCCATTGAAAACCCTATGAGGGTCGCTATGAGTCAGATACCGACTAGATGGCACCTAACAGCAACAACACAGGTTCAGACTTGAACATATTATTTCAGAGGACATAATTTGACCCACCCCACATTGTTAATACATAAGAATTATATTTTGAGGTGTATCTTTGAAGAAACTAAATGTTTTTTGATAGCTCCAGGGGCTTCCCTGTCTCTTAGATTCCTCCTCTCTCATTTTCTCAAAGTCAAGTACAGCATATAAAATGTCTCCAGTCTCCTGAGATGTGGCGCATACCAGGATATTTCTTCAGGTAATTTAGACATGAAGGATACAAAATAAAACATACTTAAAAGTAGCTGGCCCTATTTCATTTTTCTTGATTGCTGAATAGTATTCCATTGTGTATATATACCATAGTATTTTTATCCATTCTTCTGTTGAAGGGCACTTTGGTTGATTCCATATCTTTGCTATTGTGAAAAGCGCTGCATTGAACATGGAGATGCAGGTGTCTCTATGGTATGATGACTCATCTCCCTTTGGGTAAATTCCCAATAGTGTTATAGCTGGGTCATATGGTAGTTCTATTTTTAGTTTTTTGAGGTACCTCCATATTGA